>OMLM01005194.1:91022-145406 GCA_900302695.1 Helostoma temminkii
CCTTCTTTATTGAGCTTCACATATTTGTCTTGGTTTAAACATTTACTATGTGATGATGTCAGCTGTAAATTATTGTGAGATGCCACTTCAGCATTTTTCAATCCAACTTTACAATTGCAGTGCATGTAACATTACAGATTTCAATATCTGTAAGAAAACAGACTTTAAACAATGGCAAAACTGATTTTTTTTCCTCTTTTTAATTGTAAAAAATACATGCATTGCTCATTATGACCATCACAATATGTAAAGAACTAACATTAATATTATTTAAAATGTTACATTACTGATCTGAATATATAATATTAAACTGTCTCAACTGAATATCATCACTGAGCTCAGCATAAAAGCATGATTGATGCAACTGTGTGCCAAAACTATATTGGTAACTTCATAAAAATGATGTTGAGAATAAAATGGGAAAAAAAATCTAACTACTATCAGACATTTAACAAACTTGTACAGTTTTATAAAGTGTGACATGTTTTTATGTTATGTACAGGATTTAATGAAGCAACTCTGCATATTTAATATGCAAATGTTCTAAGTTAAATATTTCTTTTCTGCTTTATGTAAACATTTTGATTTGTGTAGCTTTGTGTTCATTTGGTTCTTATTTAATTTTGTCTTTTTTTTTTTTTTTTTTGCTGTACAATACTCAAGCTATGTATAATGGTTTATTACAGGTATATTGACATAAACAATCTTAATGATAATGAACATCCAACCATTCCAAAGGACTATACATTTTATTTGCTATAAATGTGCTGCTTACATCAACCTAATGCATTTTTGTAAGTTATGAATAGAAGTCTGTCTGGACTGTGAGGTTTTACACGTTGTGAGTTGTGCACAAGGTACGTTTCTCATTGTCAATGTTTTCCAGGGTTAATCTCCCCATTCTTCTCTACAGGTTCTTTGTGTAGGACAAGCCCATAGAATGAAAACCACACATGCAATATTTAAAAGTGACAGAGCATGTCTTCCCTCATGACAAAGGCCTGAGGTTTATTAGGGCCTGGATAAAGTACGAGACTCAGCACCGATAGAGTGGTTCTTGAACAGCGAGTACAGGGTAAGCGTTGTTCCAGCTCATCAGTGGCTTCACAGTGACAAGGTGTTACCAAAGGCTTTGAAGGAAAAGATGAATGTTGCAGTAATTTTGAACCCAACCCAGTTTGGTCCCCTGGGTTCAACTTTATTATCTGTTAGTGTTGCTCGGTGGACGTTTTTGCTTGAAATTGACCTTTTTTTAACATCTTAAATAAAATATTTTGTTATATTTTTAAAAACGACTTTAATAAACAAAGCCCATTTAATTGTATGAGCAAATAAATTATGAACGACTAAAAGACGAGGGGAAAAAAAAGTGACTGAGTGAGCAGGAGCATGAAGCATGGCAGACTGGCAGATGATATCTGTCAACACCCTTCGCTGACCGTGTGGTCTTGCTTAACTGCCTGAACTGACACTGCAGTGTTTGCTCATTACTGTATAAAATCATGCTGACAAACGTCTTTTGCTCAAGCGCTGGATATATTTGCCCTTAAAGGATTCGTCTGTTCCAAGTTATGTTAGTAACTTCCCATTTATACAAAGAGAGCCTCTCACCAGCCTTTTAGTTCTGTTTCCTGTACCTGTTTGTCCTCGGTGTACCTCCTCAGTGTAATGTTGCTCTCTTGATACCTCTGTGTTTCTCCTCTGCCCATCACCATCAGTTGCCTGTTGTAGTGACTCCATGGTGCTGCTTGCCCTCTCAGCACCATTAAGATCTAATCTGTAAATAACTCTCAACTCAGCTATGGCCAGTACATTCTCTTATAACCTCAGTCTAACCTTCAGGTGTAATTTTATTTTTTGTTTGTGTTTTATTTCAGCAAACCAAAATCACTACATTCAAGTATTACAGTTGTACAGTTCCTTGGATTCTACACACATCTAATGTGCTGGTCTTAGCTGCTCTGCTGTATCTTTTTATGGCATTATTTTTTACATGTTAGACAATGTATTGTGACCATGTCCTATGCAAATATGAAAAATAACAGATTGTTGAATAATGTATGTTGTCACAACTTGTATGCATGAAATAGTGAAGTTTACATTTGGAAATAAATTCATAAAATACGCAGCTACAATTTGTTTGGTGCCAGTTTCTTACTCGCTTATTTTGACTGAACAACAGCTATTCTGCTTCATTTAATGGCCAACAATATAAGTTCTACAGTATAGTGTAGCAAACAATTCTGGTGGTCAGTCCAGTACTTGACTCAGTAATGAGCATACATTAGCCACTGTAGCATAGGAAGACTGGTTATAAAGAGAGTGGCTGCAGAGGCAAAAATCCTTGAGTGTGCAGGACTGAAGTATATTTTAAGTTCTCTAGTTAGAGAATCTTTTCTCACCAGCCCATGTGCTTCAGTGTTGTTCTTACAACAGGAAGTACACCTTGTTCCCTCATTGCACACATGCAAATATTTACAGTAACTGCTAGGGTATCAAGAGTGGGTGGGGCATTGAGTGCAGGGGACTCTTTCCTTCCTTATTGTGTTTTAAACCAAATAGACACAAAGATTGTGTGATATTTCCTGCATATATCCACTGCCTTTGCAAGCTCAGGATGATTTGTTACAACATACAGCCTCCCAGCTGCAAAGTGCACTTCATATGACACACAAAAACTGTTTCACACTCCTTCTGCATATATTGATTTGCCCATGTGTGTTTATTCTTCTCTTAAGCACGGCGTTCCCACTAACACCAGCAGAGATCACAGGCGTGGCCTTTCCTGCTCACAATGAATCATGCAATGTGGAAGGAAGAGAAAGGACGAGGGCATTACAATTTTTGATGAGCAGCCTGGTGTTCTCCCTGTTCAATCTGTACACCTCCTGTCTCTAGGCAGGTTGGAACCACCAACACAACACTCTACACAAGCAGACAAGCTGCCACCCCTGGCACTGCCACACAACATGGTGTGCCATAACAGCCGGCATGTTCCCAGAGCTTGTTCTTCATGTTTGTGAGGCAACATGGTGGACTTCTGCATAGTCTTCATGTGTGCACCTTAACAAATGTTTTGATTGGCTTTGAATGTTGGCAGGGGAGCTGTTGTTAAGGTAAATTGAGCTCCCAAACATGCAAATAGTGCTTTATTGAGTGGCATAATTGTGGAGCTGCTGGGCATGCAACAGTCTCTCTAGAGTCCCTTTGCAGACTACTGACTGATCTGTTTAACACATATCTCACCATATGATGGGAAGGATCTCAGGTTTCATTGTTTGTGTGGGTGAGACATATTCTCTGGGCTGCATGTCTTTCAATCACGTGTTTATTTTCAAGATGACACATTTTTTCTCTGTAGTGAGTTATATTGCTGCAGATGCAGGGCAGAGTACAGACTGTTATATGAACAATGAGAGCACATCTACGCTGGTATCACTCAGTACACAGGATGTGGGGGTGGAAGAGGTGGTTTCAGTTTTACTCTTTTATCTCTTCAGTAACACCTTCGCTTTGGATTATCAGCTCTTTACAACCCAGACTCCAGGTGAAATTCTGTATGAAGAATAAATGTAGGTATTTACAGAATTCTGACTACAAATAATCTTGAAAACATTGTGTCAGAGAAAGTACAGTACACTGTGTGAGAGATGGAACATGAGGATGATGACGTGGGTGGCTGGTGTTACCCAGCGCTGATTGGTGCACCCAAGCTATACACACTCAAAGTCTAAAGCGTAGGAGGCTCTGCGGGCTGGAAAAGGGTCTAGGCTCCACTGAGGTATGTGGGCATAGCTGACTTTGAAACTCCGTGGAATTAATCCACAGAAAAGAGAGGAAAGATGTGGTCAGCAGCAGCAGCAGTGGTCCTAATCACACAGAGACCTGTGTGTGTATGTCCTTCCTCAATGCCAAGCCCCAGAAGGCAGGCTGAGGGGCCATGTGATGCCTCCCACTCTCGAGTGCAGTGCATGGCAGGGCTGGCGCTAGATCCTGCAGAGCGGGTGGGATGAGATCAGATACTGGAGGCTAGCACTGGCTGAGAACAAGGATTAGCTGTGGGGGTGAGAGTGGGAAGTGGGGTGGCTCTGGCATTGCCACTCACTGCAGCAGAGCCATCAAAAGCAGCAACCCTGCTTAAAACACAACAGAACTGTAAATACTGTCATATATAGTGGCTTACTAGGTGGCTGAGGAGAATCATTTATGACAATGGGGAAAAGAGGATCTAAACATTCAATCAGTATACCCACGAAGATGCCTAAATGTCCCACATTAAATTTCAGTCTCAATGAGACAACTGCTTACCATGAAAGACAATATTTATGAACTACTGGATTATGATAAGGCCTTTAATGAGTTCTAAGTATGTGAGGAAGGATGCAGATGCCTCTGAAAGAAAAAAAAGGCAGCATTGATGCTGAGCTGTCTGAGAGGCCTGCTAAATGACTATTGTATGTCTAACTTCTTTGTTGCTTGAAAAAGCAACATGAGGCTTTTTTTGCAAAGGCAATTCAGAGAAAAGCACGATCCAAGAAAGAAAACAATGCACTCCGTCTCTTTCAGTTTTACAACATGCAGGATACAAGAGCTTGGGATCCATTGCTGTGGAGAATGAGGTCCTCACATGCCCTTGTGTGACTTACAGTACACATCATGTGGCAATGTAATTCATCTTAAAAAACATAACAGGTTTTTTCATTCAATAGTCATTCTATGTTATTAGCAGCCACAACCATGACCTGACTCATAGGGCAACTGAAAGAAATGAGCACAACCCACATCTTTGTTTCTAGCTGCTGAGTTATGAGCCTATACGCTCAGTCAGACGTATGGAAGTCATCCCACACAACAGGCTACTGCCCCTTGAGTAACCCTCAGCCTCCACCAGCTCTACTCTGAAGCAAAGACTAATTATACCTTCTATTAATAATCAAAGGCTGCTCATTGGAAAAGATGGAAATGTTTTTAAAACTTTAGGTCTGATAGACCACAACACTTTTATCTATGGAGACAGGCATTTGTTTAACTCCTAGCTTTTTAAATATGTACATGCCTTATGGTTGAAGAAGACGTCAGAATCTACAGCCAGACAAGCAGATCTGAGGTTGTACACTAACACTGAGACAATGAGGCTTTGAGCTCAGCAGCAGCATGTTCACATGCTCACATGAAACAGCTAATATTATCCTGTTTATAATGTTAGTTTAGCACAATAGTGTGTGATCATTCTTCCTAATCAGCATTAAACACAAAAGGAAATGTCATATTTTTTGTTACTTGGCATAAGAAAAAATAAATCTCTGACCTCGAGAGATCATCAAAGTAATTTTCAATTGATGTAGAAGATTTAAGAAAAACATTTAAATGCTTCTTTGAATATCTTCTGAATTAAGTGTGTGGGGTTAGATTCAGTTTGTCTTCATAATCCTCACTAGATTTAACTGTCATAAGATGGTTGGAGAGGACACCTCACACAAATGTGCCTGCAGTTTTTCTGCTCTTTTTCAAGGGCCTGTTTTTCTGCTTTTTCCAACATAGGAGCGTCTCTGGAGTCCCAGCTCTCTTTCTGTTATGCTGCCCTACTTGGCAGTTCGCTCCTCAGACTGATTTTGGTGGGAATTTTCCCCTCATTATGTCGTTTGACTCATTCAAACAAAACAACCCAACTTTCCATAAATGTTAAGTCTTATATACCAGTTATTCACTCTTACAAGAGGCCACTGATTTTACTCATCAAGGTCAGTATTATATTGTCTATGAAAACAATCTCTGGAGGAGTTTTGTCAAGGCTGAGAAAATAGTCATAGCGATGTCATCAGGATTAACTTGGCTGCAACATAATTTCTTATGGTTAGCCTGTGTACTTTCCTGAAAAGTGAAAGTGTGCAGTTTAAGACAATTACTAAGCTGAAAGGTTCTAATGAGAGACACTACAGATTTGCATTATGGGAACTGTAGGGTTCTACTTTTCTCAAACTTGACCTGTATTATAGACTGTCAGGGGTGGTAAGTAATAGTCAAGTAGTAAGTTTAGTCAAGTACTGTCCTGTACTACAAATTCATGGTACTTCACCGGAGAATTGCCTTTTTGTGTTAGGTTTCCTTTTACTCCACTACACAGCAGTAGCTATTAGGTAGTTTTGCAAGTTTTGGTTGTTATAAAAACTTTCTAAACTAATCAAATACTGGTGTATCACTCATAGATTAACGCTGTCAGTACATAAGGTGGTTGAAATCAGCTCCACCTTTACAGAGTGCTGTTTTTGTTACACAGCCTGTAGCTAACAACTGACATAATTTTCACAAATTAGCCTCAAATTCTACATTTTTTTTTAGTGGAGTACTTTTGTACATACTCTGATTATGCAATAGTCGACTTCCATAAAATCACTGCAGCAGAGGGTGAAATATTCTGATATTAGGGTCTGTAATGCAACTTAATCACATATTTAATTAAACATACCTGCTCGTTAAATGCCCCCTTTTTTCGAAATCGATGCCCCCAGTCTCAACTAGACAACCCTGATGAACACTGGGGTTATAGTTTGAGACTTACCTTATAGAAATAATGAAACACTTACGTGCTCGAATATCAGTCATGTTCAAAAAAAAAAAAAAAGGACACAGACACACCTTTGTAACAATAGACTATTTTTTCATATTTACATCCGTACCTAATGTGCAAATTAATAATTTAAAGTAGTGTAAAACTCTTAAAGGAATACAAAATCATATCTTACAGTCCTAACATGGTGAGAGTCCATGAACTGGTCACATAGAAACAAAGAGGAGCAACACTGCGGTGTGTAGAGGAGAGAGAGACAAAAGCGAACCGAGGGAGCAGTGGACATCCTTGGCCAGGACACACTTGGCTAAGGACAGCATGGTACATTATCCAAGCATCACCAGAACAAACAGCAACACAAACACTGCGTCTTTACAGAAGTCATGTCAAATGAGCAGAAAGCACTTGGAGGCCCAGGGTTTTACAAACCCACTGATTGGTTAAAACTGTTTAAAGCACTGATGATCACAAAGGCTTGAGGTGCTCTTAGCAGCAGGTGCTTCTTGTAACGGCCTCTAGATATGGAAGAAAAACAGATAATCTCACACTGGACTGGTGACACATCTATACTTTAGGTCACCACATAGTGCTAACAGCATGACTGCACATTGTGTTGTGTATTGTGAGTAGAGGGGAAGAGGAGACATGTAATCACACTTCAGACAAATACACATCAGCCTGCTCTCGCTACCCACAATTCTTCTCAGCTAATACAATTAGCGAATAGAGTAGTTAACAGGCAGCTTGGAGAAACACACCATAAACACTGCATAAATGAGGAGAAATCAATCTGATCCACATTGCTGGGTATTTGGCTCAAAAACAATTAGACATTTTGAACCTTAATATATTTAGGAGGCCAGTCTGGCAGTGCTTGTGGTCTTTAGGAGGTCAGCTGTGGGCGAAAATGTGAAATGGTATCACACACAATATTTGGAGAAGAATTCTGACACAGCAAATCCTTGCACCATGGTAAGAAGATACACTTAACAAATGAGACACTTTTACATTTCATCCTAATCCAACATTACAATCTATGATGCTTACACATTTTAATTCCTGTAGTTCAAATTTGTTTACAAAAGCACACCGTGACAGTTCTTTACAATTTACAAGACACAGTTAACCTACAGTAACTATATTACTGGTGCATAGACAAAGGTGGGAGAGGGTGTAGCAAAAATCACCAATTTATTGCTTTAAGTCTAATATTAATCTCCCATTAAATTTATTTTGATTGCAAAACAACTACAAATTTCCACAGAGATTTTGAAGAACCGAGCAGAGGTATTGCATTCAAACTGATTAAAAGATCTAAAATGTTCCCTCCTGATGAGATGCAAGTATTTTTTACTTTGAAAAATAAAGAACTCTTCCCTCACATACAGAAAGTTACATCACATATAGACCGACTTTTACTCTAAAACAAGTAAAAGATTAAATTCAATGAGACAGAAATAAAACAAAATAGCACAATATCTGGCCAAAGCTGCTCACTGTCTCAAGTTTGGCTTCCCCCGTCATAAAGTAATAATCTTTACTAACAAGGGAAGGGTGACAGGAATACAAGAGCATTCTTCAACAAAATAGGAAAATGTTTGCCATCCTGTTATTCTAAATGTAGCGTGCAGATGGTGGTGTTCCCTCAAGTCTCCTGCGGCCCTGCTGGCTAGTGGCTGAAATGGTGGTAATGGCTATGCAGGCCTCTGCACTTTGCTCTCCCTCTCCCTGCGTTTCAGCTCCTCTCTGTAGCAGTAGGAGCAGTAGTTGTCTGTCTCTGGCCTACCGTAGAAGGAACAGTTCTCCTTCTTGCAGCGGCGCTGCTGAAAGCAGTACAAAGGGCTTCCAGAGCTCCGCCCTTTGGTTTTATCTTGGTTGAGCCAGGTGTGAGACGAGTTGTCCTCGTCAGCAAACTCCAGGCAGTCTTGAATGTCTCCTGCATCAAATCCGTTGGTGTAAGTGTGGGATGTGTAAGGCATGTTGTAGGACAGCGTATCTATGGTGTTAACAGTGCGGACCCCTGACAGGCGAGCAGGGCTGTAACTCTGGGATGAGAGTGTGCGGTTCTGCTGGGGGTAGGTGGCACATGTCTTTAGGCTTCCCACCACAGGTTTATAGGGGTCATCCTGGAAGATGGAGGATTGTATGTTGACATCTTGTAAATGAATCACGCTGTGCCTCTGGATGGGCGGTGTATGGCTGTAGTGGGCAGACACAGGAACAGGCCCAGGTCTCTTAGCACCAATATTGGGGGAGGAGTAAGGTGCGGGGGCTGGGGCTGGATGTGAGACATGGTGAGAGGCTGTGGGTGGGGTAAGAGGAGGGACTGGGACAGAGACAAGAGGGGCTGAAGAAGTGGGACTGTTCCTGCCCTGCATCTTAAGACCCATGAGGGGCTGTGAGTTGTGATTGTAGGTGTGGTGGGGCAGGACGGGAGAGCAGCTCTCTGGAGGCGAGCTGTCTGACCTCTCCCTCTGGAAGACACTCTCATGTTCAGGCTTCTTTACAGGCACCTCACTGGTAGCAGGGGGCTTCTTCTCGGCCTCCTTCCTCTTCTGCTCCTGCTCTTGGCTAAAACGCTCCTGAGCGTTGGTCAGATAGTAGCTGATCATTTCCTCGTGGAACTGGTGTCGATGGCTGGTGAGCAGGAGACCTGCAAAAATGAATTTTCGCTCCCCCTGCATGGCAGCCCGCAAAATGTTGAGGCTTAGCTTGACATCGGTGCTGTATTTCCAGTTTTCCAGGGTCTTATCCCCTGAGACTCTCCCTGCACTGTCTTGTCTCTCTGTAGGGGAGGAGCTGGAGGGCCTATCTCTGTCTGTAGGGGAGGGACTAGTGGCCTTCTCAGATGAAGTGGAGCTGGCTGACTGACCGGACTCCTCCTTACTTCCCTTGGTTGTCTTAGATTCTTTTTTCTTTGTTTTTTCCCCTCCATTCTCCCCTGTGCGACCTGAGCCAGAGTTAGTTTTATTCATTTTGCCATGTACAAGGCCACCCAGACCTCCCATGTTTTTCTTCAGCTTGATTCCAAGGGTTTTGCTGAAGCTACCTAGTTTGTTGGCTACAGAATCAGCCCGGCTCTTGTCTTTGTCCTTGCGCTGCTTCTCTTTGTCTTTCTCCTTGCTGGGCTTGTTGGCGTTGACGTTAGAGTTGCTGCCGACAGACTCACGGTCAGAGTCCATGGACTCAGCCAGAGACTGGACATCCTCACCTGCAGAGGCTGTGGGAGACTCTGGCTGAGCCAGGGGAGCCTGCAAAAACACATACCAGTACATGCAGCAGTGAAGTACACACAACAGAAACATCTCAGGAACCCTTTCATTATATTTTAAATACTTTAAAATATTCCTATTCTATTCTAGACAAATTCACAAAAAATAAACACAAACATAAATGCCTGATATCACTGCATTCTGTCAGTGAATAAAACTGATTGATTGGACTTTGTGGTTTTAAGAACATCTGGAATCAATGATTCTCTCCAGAATTAAATTTACTGTGACGAATGAGACACACATGTGCAAGAAAAAGTTACCCTTGTTTCAGATGGAATTCGGATCCATGTTACATTCATGTAGTTGTGCAGCAGGTTGAGTTTGGCCTCCAGGGACAAGATGAGACTGTGGGGAAACATGTATCTGTGATTATCAACAAGCAGTGTTGTGACATACTTGACATTTAACAAATGTCCTACCCAGTGTATATGGAATACTCACTGAGATTATAGTATACCTGGTATATACCTGGTATAACTTTTTGAGAAGTTACTAAACTTTAAGACTACAAACCTATTTAGAGATTAAAATGCATGTAAGCAGCTGCATTTCACTTTTACATAATGTAGAACCCGCGTGAGCAACTCCTGCAATGCATTAAGTATAATATAAAGAGGAAATATTATGAAGTGGTTTCTTCTTATGTTATTGTTATATTGTTCATATTGCAGCTTGTTTAAAGACAAACAAACCTCCTGTCTGGCAAGAATGTGAAACAGAAAACCTTATATAAACTCTCTGCTAAACTCAGAGAGGGTGTTGCTGCTTTAACGAGACCATTCCTGGGAAAGCCTATGGGTGACTGACATAACTCACAATTAGTTCTCTTTCTGCTCACTCTTTGAAGTGACCTGAGCCCAGAGCCCATAATCTGAGATAAATCCCGCACATCCAGCCTTGTGGGTAGTCTGACAGAACTGCCTGCAGTTTTTACTTTCTCACCTTTCATAGGCCAGCACCTCTATAGGCTTTGTGAACAGGCATCAACTGCGATTTACTTTACAGGACTTACTTGGCTAGCTTGGTATTATCATTGTCATCCCTCCCCCACTCCCAGTCTCTGCCAGGGTCCACAGCAAAATGGAGCGCCAGCAGCTTGTGCTCCGAGTCAGTCAGAGGGATAACAGCTGGAAGAGATGAGATTAACAGAAGGTTAGTTTGGTCTAGCTTTTCCACTGGAGACAGCAGTGCACACCAGCCATTCTCCCACAAGGCCAACATGGTGTCAGAGCTAAAGTGACACCATGATGACACACTAGAATAATGTCATGTTAATTATTCCAAATGCCTTTCAGTGCTGGATAAAGTATACTGAGGGTGTATTCTATCTGTCATCAATTTTTTAGGAGGAGAGGTGACTGTGACCAGTGAGTGTCAATCATACTGTCTCATCTAGACAGAGCAGTTTAAATCGTTATTTTGCTTTATTATTATATGATGGGTATTGGTCCCTGAATCTCTGAGGCACTGTGCTGTCCTCTCTAGTCTAGTGTAAACAGTCTACTTTTTTCACAGAGAAGAAATGTAAGGAAAATTCTGATGTTTTACAGCCTGAGCAATGGCTGTTTTCAAACTTTGACCGTATCTTATGATTCAATGAACTGAGCTCATCAGACTAATTACTAATATACAATATACATCGAAAATTGAACATTAAACACAAGCGTTCAACTATGTGACAGATTGTACACAAGCTAACAGTGTAGTCTGACAATCTAAGCAGCTTTATTTGGAGGACAATCCAAAGTGAGGGGACTTAAAATGTTGGTAATAATCCCTTAATGTACAGGAAACTGCAATCACAGCTATAGAACCTGTGTTAGGCCAAAGCTGAACTACAATGTAAACTACAGCTGTTATGAACAAATGTCATTACCAATAGTACAGATGAACAAAAGTAAGAAAGTGGGACGTACATTTTGATGAAACTTTTGATGAACTGAAAGTTCAACTTGGATAATAGAGACACAGAGGAAATGGTAGTCTAACTTTGGCATGATGACATGTCTAGATTTACACTGAGCTGAGTAGTTTTACAGCTAATCAGGGAAGTACATGATGCTTTGGTTTAGTAATAGAGTGCAATCAGACACAGCATAACAGGATAAGAGCAGGACTGCTGAAATAATTTAATTCATGGTCTGCCGATATGATCACCTACTTACAAGCAGGAACAGGTTTTCAGCATTAATCACTGGACTCCAAACATAAAGCAGACACTGAAAGGGGCTTCCTCTTGTGGGAGGCGTGCTTACAGTATGTGCACACAGTGTATATGTTTGTGTGTGAGTGCGTGGCTGCTTTTCAAAACAAGAGTTGAAGGAGGACTATCTAGAAGCCACTAGGCCACATGATAGCTCTCCTCAGGCTACCGAGTGTAGAGGCTGTTGTCCACATGATGGCAGAGAGAGGCAGGCTGTTAAGGCGGAGGACATTTCAGCTTTCGCTGTCAGCTCCAGATGGAAGATACAGTCTCCTCCCTGCCTCATCAGTTCTTCCACTGCCAATAGGCTGCTCTGCTCTACAGGCTTTACTGTCACCAACTGCAACTTCCTCTCCTGTGTTCCTGATAAAACTGCTGGTCAACTCTTCACTTTCCATCTTGTGCATCTTTTTGAGTGTCTCTACCTAGTTGCAAAGTACACGGCGATGTAGGCTATGTATCAAAACACGGGCGTTTTGAGTGCAACCACACCCGCACTATCACATTTAAAACTGTTAACATGATCACTTATTTTTATCTGACACCATTGGGAGATAAGCTAAATTCAGGTGAGTGAATATATTTTTAACATCACCACTAACAGACAGACACTAGTCTTCCATCATACAAGCAACTTATAATGTATTTTATACCATCGACGAAAAAAAAAGGCTAATGCCTGCAGCCACAGAGTCAAATGCATGGCAGCACTGAACACTGAGAAAAACAGAGGTTTTCTTTCCAAGAACACTCTAGCACAGAAAAAATGAGCCTAACCAAAAGTTCACTTCCCACTCAGGTCATGCAGCAGGCAGCAGAGAACTGTGAGGTGGCGTTCTGGCTCCCACAGTGCAGCTGTCCTCCTTTCTCCCCCTCCCTAAGTGCTGTGTGTGCTGTTGTTCCCGCTTGGACCTGGTCCAGATTCAGAGATTCCACATTGCTAACTAAGCTCTGGGGTACCAAAGTGTGCTGTAATGCTTTTACTATCCCTGTTGGCAGGCTTCTTTTGTTGTCCTTGAATGACCGATTCCCATAGCTTATGCGTGGATGACATCATAGTACACCATGGTATGTGAGCTGTGCGCTCAGCGACGTAGCTGCTAGACTGCCTCACCTTGCTCAGTTTGCATTTTGATTTAATCGGGATACAGATAGAAGGAAGGGGGATGAAATTTCGGTGTAATGTAAGGAAAATGCTGTTGGAGATGAGAAATCTATTCATTTATTTTGATGGATATAAATAAATTAGCTGTTTTTTTCTTATTTGTGTTAAATGATCAAGTCAAGTACAGCCTAGCATGTCTTGCGTAATGAGAGCAGAATGACAGCAGATTCTCCCTGCTCTTTTACAAAGTCACCCACTCCAAGCTTTGATTCACAGCAGGAACACTGAGCCAATGTTTCCTCTGTTTTGTGATTCAAGAACAATTTGTACTGTCTGGAAAATGCACAAACTTGAATTCCTGACATTGGTCACTCTGCACAGCTGCAGATTTAAATGGCCCAATTCATCAGAGTCCATGCCAGTCATGCATGTAAACAAGCCAACAAGCTTTTATGCCACAGATTTCAGCAGAGCCATGGTTGTAATTACACAAGCATCACATTTGAAGTAACAAAATAAATCCACAACAAATGAGGTTTTAATTTGACTGCCATATGATTTAATTATGATGACTGCATGGTGAATAATATGCTGTGTATCTTTAATAGACAGAAAAGTGGAGAGCTGGATGATTACACCACACTGTTATGTAGGTGGTCTTTGCATAAAAGAAGACCATTTACTTCATTCAAATGGGTGTTCGAGGGTTCATGATGGGATGCCAAAGAAAACCTGGAAGTGTTTTGGTATTTGGAAGCAGAGCTTGAAATAGCTCCAGAGTTTTCCGGAGAACCAGTTCCACTCACAAATCGTTTAACCACAGGAGCATAAACAAACTGATAAAAGACATAGCCAGTGGTGTCTACTGAGGAGCCAGTCATTATCACACAGCAGGTGATCAGTAGTGGGCTGATTGAAAACATACCCATGTGCATAGAACAGAGGTTCACCTGCCTTAGCCAACCACCCAACCACTTAAGTATTCTTGTGGGATGTGTTCATCCAAACACAAATGAAAGAAAGTTTTGATCCTTAGCAATAACATCTGACTTCAGCTACCCTCCCCCTGATGGAGTGTTTTTCACCATCCACCATCTCAGCAGCCATGCCAGCAGGACAAAAAGGGAGCAGTAGCATGATGTGATTCAGAATCAGGTTACTGGGAGGGACTCTGCTATAATCTTCCATACACAGGTCTGAAGAAAGAGCCAGTATTCTAACTCAGCCTCTGGCACCTGAACACACACAGGGCCAATAACCCTTTGGATGCTCTTTGCTGTACTGAGGGAAACTGAGAGCAACTCTACACCTGAGACACTGACACAGTGACCTGGCTGCAAAGAGAGTGGGTTTGTCTGTCTGGGCCCCTGCAGCCCAGGGCCCTGCCCATATGTGGTCATGTGGCACGGGCTCGAGGGCTGGCTGTGGCTACTCTACCCCAATTGGCACAGCTCTGTCTGTCTGTCTGCCTAGCATATGTTAAGAGATACAAGCCAGCACGACAGCATTGCAAATTTCTTATAATTCTAAAATAATATTAAGTAGTTATGAAAGTATCATATAAAACCTTTAACTCATACATAATATGCAGAAAAAAACTTATCTGGAGCAACACAGATCAAACAGTATCATTACTGTGTAATAGCATTCATTACATGACATACAAATGCCCTCAGTTGTGTTTTCGTAATATCCTGGATAGATACTGAAGACAGTACGTTCACTGATTCTATCACAGGACACAGTGTACCAAAATGAAAAAGTACAGTCATGCCGTGGTGTTGTGATCGAGCAACAGCAGGTTCTTTGGACATATGCACCATCTGGTGGACAAAAAGAGAACCCTATCAGCCGCACATCGACACCCAAATAAAGATCATTCTGAATAGTTACGGGCTCTTCAGGAGGCCGACTTTGCTGCTGTCATTAAAGGGAATGGCTTCAGGGCAGGAATGGCTGGTTAGTAATCATCTGTCTGGTAGTCTGCAGCAGTAATACCCTGACTTAATAACTAGGTTGGTATTTATAGGCCAAGAATAGAAACTTACATTTTCAGAAAAGCGCAGGAGGGAGAGAGAAAAAGGAGGAAGACACAGAGAGGAAGAAAGAAACAGTTTCTCAACTGTATCTGTACTTAACGGTGAGAAAAAGAGGCAGAGAGACGGAGCTGGCCGGCTGCCCACGCAAAGACAAGTGAGCTCCACCCACTGAGTCAGATACAGAAGAGTGCCGTGACTACTAAGACTGGTTGTCAAGGAGATCCACTCTATTTGTCAATTAAAGGAACTCCGTGTGAGGATTACTCTGACCTCGAGAATAAGCAATGCATCCGGAGTCAGAACTCTGGCATCTGAATGGGCAAAACAAGACAAAAACAAGGGCCACTCAACACAATGGAAAATCAACACTCACCCGCCACAACATAATACAATCAATATGCCCTGCAAAGCATTATATCTCCAATTCCTGTGAAAAAGGCAAATGCATAAACAGACACACATACTGTAACACATCAGATTCAACCGACAGTAAACAGACAATAACAAACAGGCTCAGCAATTCAGAGCAAAGACCCTGCTGTCTACTCTTCCTCAATGTTGGCCACTCCCAGGTTCCTTCTGCCAAATGGCCTCTTAATAACAGGTAAATAAGCTGCTGTCTCAAACATTATTCACCTCTAGCAGCACAGACAGAACACTCCCACAATCTCTTCACTACATAAAAAGCAAAGACTATTTAACTGTTGCACATTCAAGCAACTGAAACTTTTTTCAGTGAAACTTTTTGCCGAAGAAGAAATGGTTTCTCAATCACGTTCATAAGTATGTGAGTGGTTTTGTGATTGTGTACAGTTGCTCACCTTGCTCTCGCTGCTGGTCTCTCTGCTCCATGGACACCAGTGCGGAGAAGTGAGCCTGATCGTAGGCCAGTACCAGAGGGGAGCAGTGACAGCGGCTCGGAGGCACCTCCAGGGGCAGATAGAGTCCTCCAAATGGAATGGGAGCAAACGCTGGAAGTCAGATATTCACCATATGTAGCATTAGCTGATTTCTTGCCCTACTGTACTGTTGAAAATTGTGGCAGGATACATTCAGTCTACCTTCTCCTCCTGAGTCTCTGAGCATTGTATCAGCCACCACTACAATTGGCCTACGTAACACATGGGCCAGCACAAACACATGGAACTCCTCCAAGCTCTCATAGACGGGATCCTCAGAGTTATCTACCCTGGAGAAAAGAAAAAAAACACATCTAACACTGTGGGATCATGGGATACTGTTACAATTTCCTGACTTGTATTGACTAATATGAAAACATCTGCAGCTATATCAGTAAATATATGTGTCTGTGTAATCTAATCTGCTCCACTTGGATCCATTTTACCCTTTGGCTACCTTTAACAGAGAGGACCACCAAAATGTATAAAGATCCATCTGTCTCTACTTGGGTGAAAGAGAGAGGGAGAGAATATGAGAGGCAGAGCACTCAGGCATTCAACCGCCAGGGAACCAGAGGATGTGCAACAATTAAGTTGTCAGCCACACAAACGGCCACGTTGCCAAATTCACTCTAATAAAGAGCCTCTTAATATGTGAATCCCACTCATCCTATTTAGGGCCTCATCTCACACTAGGACCATCAAACATTCCTTACCTGATTACTGTATTACAGTCAAACTCAATGAGAGGCTCAAACTACCAGACTAAATGAGTGATTCATGATATACTAGTCAATGCTGGGATAACACAGTGAATGCAGAGACGCTGTTGTTCTCAGATGCTTCTATGAAATGGAAACAGCATGGTGTGAGGTTATGAGGTTTAACATTTAACTCAAGACTCACAGGATATAAAAATCAGTTGTTGAACATTAAGCATACTCTACAACTGTCTTACATTACAGTTGATATAATTAAATGCTATTTCGGTCAAACGCAGTAGCATCAATGAATCTTTCTGTTCTGTGTTGTTTCTTTTTGCCACCAGGTCGGCTGCTGCCTAGTGACTATATGAGTTGAGTGTTTATTTCAGTGAAAATGGAAACAGAGAAAACCACAAGGTTTCTGTGCGTAGGAGGAGGAAACCAGAGATAGTTTCCAATCTGCCTCTGTAGCATGAGATAAACCCACTCTTATGGTTGTTTATGCAACAAGAGGGGGGTCAATAATGTCACCTGCAGCAGAAGAAAGTAACCTACAGCTCAAGGGAGGCATTTATAGAAGAAGCTATTGATACTGAAGGCAGCCAGTAGATGGCACAGTTTCACACGTGACAGAGCAACAGTCTGAGTGGCAACAACGAGTTTCCCTGACTAATCCATCTTAGTGAGAAGGTCACTTTTGCTTTAAAAAAACTTTTGCCTGCAATTTATCAACACACAAGGTATTAAAACACAGCAGGAAAGTTGTGACATGTGATGGGGGATGAAGGCTGCGCAACCTGAACCACTGCTCAGTTTCCCTCTGTTCTCCATCTTATACAGCGATTGTAGTGCAAACACTGCAGGATTATGGTTAAAGCTATTTCATATGTGTCATGAGAATGTTCGAGTACGATAAACGTGCATGTGTATGAGTTAGACAGTTTACCCTCCACTGGTGTTGCCGTTTTTGCTGAGGTGAGTGCGAGGCTCACTGGAGGCCAACTTCAGCAGCTCGTTCCACTCTCTCTCCCACTCCTCCTCGGTGTACACCAGCCCCGACTGCGCGCACACACACAAATGGAAATTCTGTTAGCACATGCGGATTCTCACCCACACAATCCCTATTATTATTCATTTTCAATATTTCCATCTGCATCTATAAGGTTATATCCTGAAGCTTTATGCATCTGTGGGAATTTCTGATCACACAGTCATTTTGCTGGTAATGGACAGCTTGAATAAGGAGACAGACAGGAAACGTGTATAATGCAGAAAAAGTGGATGACATGGAGCAAAGGTTCCAGCCCACGCTCAAACCAGGACGCAACGTTTATAGATGTGTCTTAGACGACTGGGCCACCAGGATGCCTCGAGCATTTTTAAAACATGAGCATCTGGACTACTTCTTTGGCTGAGCTATCTTTGGTGACACAATTTTTCTAATAGATTAGCAAATACTTTAATCCATGAACATCAAGAGAAGGGAGAGGAAGTGTAGAGGATTTGACAGTATTAGGAGCCCTGCTATTAATGCACACTTGGTATCAGAGAAAATTATTTTCCTCACATAAAAAAATCCAGAAAAGAAGCTAAAAGCAGCTCTAATTGATAGAAGCTGCAAGTGACACATCCCTTCATTTGCTGGTATGGATTTAATAATGTGCCATATGAAGCATATGATGCATTTAAGATGTGAGTGTGGTAATGTAAGATGGACACTCTCCCAACCTCCTTGTTCTGTTGGGTTTGCTGCCACCTCCACCTCCTCTTCAGAGCATCTTTCTCTGCTCCACTCTTCATCATGGTGTACAGAGATTTCCTCAACATCAGGTCTCTGTCATGGAAGCCCCACATCCCTGATCAACAAAAACACACAATGCTGTTACTACATGTTGAGATTGAGGATACATGGGTAAATTTGAAATGACCTTTGTTCTTTAACTAAATGTCTTCCATCAGTCATCACAAGGCCTTAGTTATCTGGCTGTCAGTGCAGATTACATAAGCTCTGGTGCTTCTAACCCTCTGCAGCTCCAGGAGTCCTCACACTGGGGAGTCAACCTTCTCCTCCTCCTGAATATGCTGTCATACCTTTACCCCTGCAAACTCTGCAGCTGACATTTCCCTGCAATCTATAGGTCAGTTATCTTTCTCCATTCCTTGCTTCCTTTCCCTTCCTCTCCCTTCTCCATTGTCGCAGACTTCCCTGGATTCAGCAGCTGTGATGCAGCACTGACACTGCTATGTAAGACTGCTATGACTTGCTATGACGAGGACTTGCACCGTTGTTCAACACCAACCATATCGTACAACTTAGAGATAATAATAATAATAATAATGGAAATTATGGTCACCTAAAGAGGCAGCATGTAGTAAACAGTTCCCGTCTCCTGTGGTGGCAAGAGGAAGCAGCTTCTTGCAGCTGGTGCACATGGTGGACCACCAGTTCAGACGACCTGCATACATGTACATTATAATACATGACAAACAGAAGGTGGCAAAAACATTCACATTCAAACATTCAGTGCATGTTCAATTCACTGCTCTCTTAATTTACTCGACTTGGAACAAACAGAAAAGGATATTTTTTGTATAGTCCGCTGAAATGCCTCATTGGGTTTAACAGGCCCAGAACATTGATTTCTAACCCAGGAGAACATAATCTACAAAAGCGATCATTAGTCCATCAATGGCTGGGGACATACCGGGAGCCAAAGTTTGAGAAAAGGCAAATTAAAAATAAATGAACAGAAAACAGTTCATTTATTAATAATAGGAATCCAACAGCAGGTTTATTGCAAGGATAATTTAGATATGAGAAAGTTATGAAGAAAGCTAAGAGCAATATTTTAATTTCATTGTTAAAGATTAAAGGGCAGCAAGGTGGGGGCTCTAGGTGGAAGGATTTATATGTTTAGATGATATCTGACAATATGGCTGGTGGAGTATAAAGTGTTAAATGTCTTATTTTGAATTCAAATTATATTCTATCCTATACTCAGACTAATACTGGTTTAAATCCTATGCACCTTGTGAAAAGATTATTTTACTGTCAGAGATGTTGACAATTATGCATTATTTTATCACTACCAGCTACAACTACTTAGCACAGGCCATGAGCTGTCCTTGTAAACTATGATATTAAGATGTTACTGTCTATCAGTCTCAAAGAACTGGGGCAGGTACCAGTAACAGCCACAGAACAAATCAAACTATCAATTATTCAAAATACATAATTATAGTTGCTAGCTAAACTTTGAAAGTGATAGTCAGCACAGACCATATTGTTGCACCCTCCCTCATATACCTAGCACTACCCCCAAAAAACACTCTTCCTCTTTAGCCGTGATTTTTACATGATCTGTTACTGCTTCATCTCCATCCTGCCTGCATCCCAGCGGGCGAGACCACTACTGCACAGCCCTGAGCCCTGCACACTGTTTACTGCAGACAAACCCACTCCTCTGAGACTTTAACAACCGTAAACACACATGAGGCTCTGCATGGTTTACCCCTCAGTGTAGAGAATGATGAAACCACGTGGTCCACATGGTTTGTCATGAACCATCCGTAAAGTGAAGCAATACAGTAGGTGGTTGTTGTGCTTTACGTTACCTTTTCTTGATTGCAGAGATACATTTCTATAGTTTAGTTTCACAGTTTATCACTTATTATAGTGATATTTAGACTGCACATTGTTCATTTACCAGCGTATGACAGATTCTCTCTTCTTTATGTGTTAATGGTGACCTAGTATTTTTCTTAGCTGACTATCATCAGATTGGCAACAAAAATAAATGAGGCCTAACGATCGCTGCAGTGTCTTGGTGTGAGTCTGCTGGAATATTTGAAACTTCTAGTGCCTCTCATTTAGTTCAAAGCTTCAGCTGGGAGATGAATCCTTTGGGATCCAGGATGCTTTGAGTTAGTTGTTGTCATCTTGTTTCCAGATGCTGATGCTTCTCTGATCTGCTCTGTCTCGCTCTCAGTCTCACCTTCCTCTTCTCTGTCAACACTACTAACTCGACTGGCATTTCTCATTCCTAAGGCTTTGTTGACCTTCTGCATTTCAGAGTAATCTAAAGAAAGAACTCGGTGAAACCCACACAAATCTACTGCATTTCTTATATCAGTAGAGGAAGCATGCTATAATTGAATGTATCCTGGTTTATTATGTCATGTGGTACTCACCAGCCTGCTCCAGAGCCATCATGGTGGACTGCTCTATCAGATCTCTCTCTATGAAACTCCTAAAATCCTCACTGTACACGCTGAGGTCTGGTAGCTGGAATGTGTAGATGGGCATCTCAAGAGGAAACTGCTCGCTTGTACACTCATTGGCCACCTGCAGTCGCGCAAGGGAGACGATAGCAGAGCTGGCATGGGAGATCCCGCGAGACAGACGCTTCTCTGTGAGGAGAAGAGAAAACAATGAAATGGACGACTGGGAAGCAAATGAAAACAAAAGTAACTGCTGAGACCTTTGGTCATTGTAACATTATGATGAGATGCTACCTTGTGTATTGTCATCCTGCTTCTGTGCACACGGCCTGTCGATCTTGTTGACATGGGTGGGCGTGTCACGTGTCTCTGGCTGCTTGTAATAGCGGCCCTCATTGAAGACCTGTGGCAGGTTGGCAGTGTGGACCTGTCTGAGCTCCTCATAATCATTTAGAGCAGCACTGAGGTCCCAGTTTTTACCTGCAGGACGTAAACAAAGGTCTGACTGACAGTTCATTACACTAGCTGTTATACTGGTAATAACAATCCAGAATTAATGCTGATAGATTTATCATAGACTTAAAATGTTAAAAACAATAATGTTAATAAGTTCATGTTATGTTCACACACTTTCAAAAGGTGTTGTTTTCCTGGTGCAACAGGACACAATCCACTCAAGTTTACAGTAAACAGGATTGTCCTTATAAATAACAGAGTGAAAAAGAAAACTGGAGTAAAATATAGCAGATTAGCAAGACTGACAAAACTGCTGTTTTGGTAATGTCAGAACAACTTTTGTGTTACTATGTTTTTAATATACAAAATAAACATGGACAAATTCCTTGATTAAAAAAAAAAATCTTCCATACTTTTTTACAGCATACAGCCCACATCAAACAATGCCAGTTCTATTTTCTGAAGAAAATATGCTGCATCATAAGGAGAATAACTAGAGGTAAAGTTTGGGTGGTGCCATAAAAATGAAGATAGTGAGGGGAGACAGATCCTTTAACGGACTGACAGCAATGTTCTGATGTGACACACACTGATAACACAGACACAGCACACACACATACACACACACATAGACACAGTTGTCTCCTCTGGGTTGTGTCTCTCAAACAGAAATCCCTTCCAGGTTTAAGTCAAGCCTCCATCTTATTATATCTCAGTTTGCCTTCTCACGATGTCACAGGAGTTATCTGCTAAATGTTCTTCATAAAACGCAACACTTTCAACTGCAAACACTGGGAGGGCCAGGTAACCTGAGAATGTTTGTTGAGACAGGATGCATTAATGGACTCCCTGTGTAAGAGACCTAGAGGAAGTTGTCCTCTCTCCCCCTACGTCCAGACATGAGGATTCCCAGCTGTCTGAATATGATACCTAGCACCACTAATAACTGTCTCTTGTGCTAATCAATGCAAAACGGATTCTCCTGCATGGATAACAGCCTGCCGTGTGCAAATCCAGGAGCACAACTTATGGACCAGCGACACAACCAATCAGCATTTAACATTCTCTAACATATACCATGTTATTACCGCATGGAAAACATTTCATTTGTAATGGCTGTCATCAGCAAAAGCAACACTGATAAATCCATTGGGGGTATTAAAATATATTAAGTTCATCCATTAGAAACACTGTAGTATCAGAATCTTTAATAGAAGGTCAGTAGAAATTTTATGATTTTACTTTAATTAAACAAACTCTAAAAGAAATAGGTAATAACATTTCATTTCATTCATGTGAAAATGTAAAATCTCAGAAAAAAAAAATGCTCCCAATAAATTTGACCACAAAGGTCAAAGCACATTCAGTAGTAGTACATAAACTGGCCTCCAGAGGGAAGCACCTCATACGCCACTGTCATATTTCTCTGCACTCATCCCTCTCCTCACACCACCCTGACTTAGACCAGAGGTTAACAGACCAGCTGCTTGATGCAGGTCTGGAAAGCCAAGCTAAAACCAGAACAAAGCAGCAGGCATACTACAGAAATAGGACATCCTGTCCCACGTCTGTCTTGTCTGAGTGCAATGTCTTGTTTGGTGTCTGTTAGTGTCACACACATGCCCCTGTGGCTTTGTTCCAAAGCAGAATTAGAAAAAATGACTGAGGGGGAGGGAGAGATAGACACCCACACTTTAATTCTTTTATCAGACTAGACTCAGGCTAAATTATAATACACTGAGACAAAAGGATTTCCAGGATGCATACATACTACATACATACAGCACATGCAAAACTGTCTACGAGGATCAGTGTGGTGCTTGCTATTATCCCAGTAAAGCAGACAAAACCAGATTTTGAGTTCTGTATTTAATTGCTGCAGTTTGACCAGACGCTGGTTTCTGGTCAAAGTGAAACTGCCTGAGATTTGTTTAGAAATGTCTCAAAACCACAAAAACATCACTTTTACAGTCTCTGAGTACTAATGCCAATTCAACTGACAATCATCTAGCTTTATGTTGCTGAGTGCACTTTTCCTTTCCTGTGTTTTCTGTCCAAGTGGCACTGTATGCAAGCTATACAAGGGCCAGTAGCACTCTGCTCCTCAATGAGTTCCAATGGATGGGCACAAAGCTTTCCCTGGGGAGGGCACTCGTAAAACCGTCACACTGGCCCCTAAATCAGCAAGCTGGCTCTCTGTTGTAAACCCCTCTGCTCTCCACCATTACGTTGTCCTTTCTCTTCCTTTACTATAATTTCCTCTCCTCTGCAATTCCTAAATATTGAGTCTTTTTATGTAATAGTTTAGTCATCAGTCCCTGGTCATGACAATGTAGGAAAGTGCCCTTCAGTGTCTCTTACCTTCCAGCAGGTCTCTTGCCAGACCTGGTTCTGCCCCCGTGGAACGAACAAAGTCTGACAGGACCGCATCCATGTCCAGAGTCATGTGATCATGTGTGTGCGCTGCCCAAGGTGCAGCGGAGGCCTTGGTGGACGCCAGCCTTCACGTTCTCATCTGGAAAAGAGAAACACCACAGGCATTAAATGCACAGTTTTACATTTCCGACAATTTCAGCCAGACTTCAAAAACAACACTCTCTGACCCCTGTGAGGAAACAGTCGCTGGACTTCCCCTCTCTCTTATTTTAATCCCAGCCAGAAGTCTGAGACTGCTTGTCTTGATGTGTAATGCTTCACAGAGCTGATAGTTCATAGTACTGTGAATAGCACTCCACTCCCTTTGCTCCTCCCAGCCCTTGCTAACAGTCATAACATAATATCCAGCAGCACAGATGTAACATCAACAACATAGCCAGGATTTGTATCCAGGACACACCTGCCTACCTCCTAAGCCTTTGGCCCACTGCCCATGGACACAACAACCTTCTTCCTGCCACTGAGTGTCAAGCAGGAGTTTTGGGGTATGATTCAGTATCTTTAAACACATCATTAATCTGAGATGCATGGTGACTGTTTGTAGAGCTGGGCAATTCCGTATGATGTTATTTAGTATGGTCCTGAGTGGAGAGCATGTTTACACCACAGCTATGTAGGACTAGGGATCTAATACTCAACAAGAACTGCCCCATTAGGTCATAAACAACACTTCTAACATGCACATGTGTTCACTCCCTCAGCCCATGGAATGAATGAGTCCATGCATAGCTTTCATTCCACTTGAGGCTGTGTGGGAGACAGAGAAACGGTGCTCAGAACATCGTCAGTGAAGAAACAAACACCCCCAGGTTTGCAGCTGACACCAGGCCTCTTCGTGCAGATTGAAGGTTTAAAGGCTGTTCAGCTTTGTGATATTGACCTGAAGAGAAGTGAGAGTATGCTTGAAATATTCACATACTCTGCCCACGTCTGTGAGCATTAAGCAGCTCTCAATGTGTCACCTGATGTGACTGTTTATCAGGTTTTGACTCAGTGTAAGGAACTGACAGAGAACCTGTTCCAGAAGTAGAAAAGACACAAAACAAATGCTGTTGTTTTCTGCTTCTGAGACTGCAGAACACTAATGGATTATGTTCACAACAAGATGAACAGGAAGTCTGACCACGACAGAACAATCTCAGATTTTAATTTCCTCTCAGTCTGGGTTACCATCAGATGAACATTGAAGGCTGACATAAAAAAGATCAGTCAGTAATGCTTGATCAGTCAGCCAGTCAGTCATCAGCCACTAAAATATCTCTGTTCAAGATCCAGCAGGTTTAGTCTTTATCATATCTATTATTAATGAGCCAAAGCTGCACTTAAGCTGACCTAGTTACCGTCAGCCATTTGCATTGTGTTACATGTGCGTTATCGTACTGAGTGAATCCAAGCGCATGTAAACTACAGGAAACCCAGGGTGGTCAGCTAAAGCAGTTACAACTAAAGTTTGTCAGAGATAAAATGACTAACATCAGTTTAAAGATTACCAAAAATGTATCTGTCAAAAAGATGATTGTAAGTCTTTGTAAGATACAGACTAAATGTATGAAACTTCTTTAAGGAAAATTTAAAGACTTCAAAGTTAGCAGGCGAGGTATCTGCCTCTCTAGGATCAGACAGACATCTGTGCACATAATTACTCTCTCTATTGTGGACATTTAACCTAGTACAGAATAACGGCTGACCCTTCAAATGGGAATAACAATATTGCTTTGACTGGTAAAAAGGCTTTAAGTCTAGTGGTGTGGAATATTAAATGTCTTGACTTCAACGTCTTTTCCTTTAACATAACCGTTTACTGCCCCTGTGGAAGTTACTGGAATTGTGACTCAGAAACATCCTAATGCATGTTTTTCTATTTGATTTAAAACCATGTGAGACGGAGATAGCTGGAACTGTGTAGCTTACTGTGAATCATAATTATTATATTTGTCACACATTATGTATCAAGCTTTACAGAATACAAAGATATTACAACACACTGACGACCAGCACTAAAAATGTACTAATAAGCAAAAGTCTGACATTTATTTATATTTATATTGTAGTTTTTCACACAGTTGCAGATTAATACTTATTTGGTGTATCAGTGAATATTTATTGCAACAGCAAGTGGTGGAAGAATGTATATATATGTATGTATATAAGTGTGATTACTTATTACCTTAGTTTAAAGGTAAATAAAGGATAATGTAGTCCAGCAGTGTTTCTGATTGTGTGTTTTTATTAGTTTCTGGACAACAAGTGACTTTGTCTACACAAGCAGCATTTAATAAGATGATCTACTCATTGTGGGTTTGGTCTGAACGTAATATGAAAAACACCGACAGCCTTATGTGTACCTTAAGGTTATTTAGACTGCAGTTCAAACCTACTTTCTGTATTTTTGCTGAGGGTTGTTGAGAAGCCATCTGATGACCACAGGACTGTCTGGACCAGACACAGCTCTAGTCCATGGCTTTAGAGGCAGCAGAGGAGAGGAAGACACTGGGCAAGCACAGAACCCTGAAAACACACAGAAACACTGGAAGTTATCATCCTGAAAGAAACATTTATGGCCCTTAGTTGTGATTGACTGAGTTCAGTTTGAAGCTGCTATAAAACAACCAACCTGTGACTTCATCTGTGTTAATGTGCTAAACTAAAATTACCCCTAAAGCAAATTGAGTATTGCTCTTCTAGAACATTTAGCGTTTAATTAACTGTTTAATTAACAATAAATTAACAGTTTGCATCTATTAAAAAAGCATTTTCTGAAATAACATCACTTGATGTTATGCACTAGTACTTTTGAAACCTCAGAGGGTATTACTCTGCTTTGTGATGTGTGTACTAACACCTGTCAGCTGTAAAATCACAATGAAGCAGCTTCATTTGGCCTTAGATGCTCCTGAACATGTGCTTAGGCACCTCAAAGAGTTACAGTCTGAGTAGCAGCACATTAAAGCAGTAGCTTTGTCCTAAGACTCCGCCATCTAAAGTAATCACATTTTCAGGTTCTCACAATAAGATGCAGGTGTGTATCTGATACCAGCAGCAACATGGTAAAGAAAGTGCATTGCCAGCTTCACGATCTCTGTTTTTACGTAATGAAACACTAACACGCTGATTCTAGTAAAGGCAGAAAAGGTCAGTGTCTGTTTGTTGTATTCCAGGACGATCCTACATGACACAGCAGGTACAGTTGTGATTTTGTAGTGTGTAGTGTCAAATGTGTATAAAAAACAGTGAAAGAAGAGTGTGAGAGCAGCCGCAGTGGAAACTCAGTAGATATCCTGCCATCCTCCCTGGTGGTTCACACCAGCCAACGCCTCTCTCCACCAGTGAACCACTGGAAAGTGCTGCTAAGTAGGACTGAAATACCCTCCAGTGGCATTTGTAATTCACATGAACAGTAAAAACTGTAAAACAAAAAACTTCATATACTGCATCTGTCCTCTGTCCTGTAATCAGCCATTTTTGAAATCAGATACATCTCACCTGTAAAGTAATAAAATTTTAAATCAGTGGATTTATCCTTGGTTGTTGGTGCAGTGCAGTATAAACCTTCACCAACAACTGTGACATGACTCCTTGAACCATTGCTGTTACACCAACACGTTACATTTTAGACAACACATTATATGATGATTATTAGATCTGCAAATAGTGCAAAAATCTTCCACACAAGTAGAAGATGCTTGACTAATATTGTCCTCAAGTATAAGTGAGACTAGTTGTGTTCAAAAATAATTAAGCAGAGGTTCTAAAATAGAAATCATCACAAAGGGCTGGTGTTAGATCAAACTTCTTATTTTACTAAGAGTACACCCTAAAAACAAAATAATCATCTCTTCAGTCTTCTCCAGAGTGGTGACCTTCTAAATTAATGGTTGCTTCACATACAGTACTAATTCTGATATCCTGTTGCTGATTCACTGGTTAACAAGTATTTACCACTGCTACGGGAAACACTCAACAACGCCCGTCCGTTCTGGATATGCTCTGATGTTTGGCCATCTCAATCGGAATCTTTTCAAACTTGCTCATATCTTTACATTTGCCTAATTTTCCTGCTTCTTCTTCACTTGGTGCCATATGTCTACTAAGGCAACTTTAACAATTCACACGTCAGTGGTTTCAATGTTGTGGCTGATTGGGGTATATTAGTCTTATTCCAAATTCATACATAAATATATGAGCAAATGCAGAATAACAGTGGATTTTAGAGTTTACAAAAATACCCACAATACACGATA
Source organism: Helostoma temminkii (assembly GCA_900302695.1). Classification (NCBI taxonomy): domain Eukaryota; kingdom Metazoa; phylum Chordata; class Actinopteri; order Anabantiformes; family Helostomatidae; genus Helostoma; species Helostoma temminkii. The sequence goes on from OMLM01005194.1 coordinate 119,170, forward strand.
CTTAGAGCACATGAGCAAACTTCTACAGCTCATAATTGCAGAGTTTATATTTCACACTCCGTATAGCAGCATCTGGGTCAGAAATGAGCAGGCAATGTTCACTATAGGCCACATCTTTGATCTTGTGGTCTCAGTACTAACACGTTTGAGACCACAGGGGCAAACGTGGTCTTGTACCAGCTGGTTTCTCATTTTCACTCTTTACTCTTAAACTGTTTCTATTACACTGGTGAGCAGCGCAAATATTTGCAACAGACCATTGTTAAGTTGTGTGTGTACTCTCTGTGTTTATTAAAGCTCTTGAATCTATAAAACTCAACAAAGAAGACTCGAAGCCTTGTCTCTTCAAATACATCAACACAGAAAAACAATGCACAGTTTGTTCCCCATAGTCAGAAAGTGATTGTAACTTTTACATAAGTTCAACCTTTGCATGCAAATATGCTACAAGCTATTTTTCCATGATGTACATGTGCATATATATGGCGTTTTTACCGTAATAGGATGAGTTATAGCTGAGATAATTGTCTCCGTAGTGAGCAATGATCGCCCACATGCAAGGCAGATACACAGTAGGTGGGAGGTGAACATACTGTACAAACACTTACACTCTATTCTTTGTACCACATCTCTTCAATCACTGGAAAATGATCAGGCAGTAAATCCTTTACACATGCACTAAGGTGAACAGCAGTGTATACATTTGCAATAATATTACTATTTTTCAATTTTTATGTTTTTGTAAATAAAGGTAAGTAAACTTTATGCTAATGTCTACAATACTGTTGCTGTTAAGGAAAATTGACATCTGACATTTATAATCTAAAAGATTAAGCAAAACCTTAAATAATTATTAATGATAAAGATTTATCTATATGGTGTGAGTGAAGCAATTTATTGATTTTGAATGCAGTATACTTTTTATTTATTTAGAAGTGCTGTTTTTATCTACTCTTTATCTAATGTTATATATTTCTTGCCATTTGTCTGCTTGTTGCTGTGGCAACCAAAACATCAAACAACATTTATGAATGGGACATTTAATAGTGGTGACTGATTTGATGCATCCTGAGTGTGGAAGATGAACTCACTTCACAGCTACTCAACTATAGCAGGTATAGCAGGCAGTTGTCCAGAGAGTGAAAATGGCCTCTGAAATCTGAAACTTGGGCCTGGGTTACAAAACAGTGGCAAGAGACCTGTCCTACACTGGTAGGACATGAGATGTGGGCTTGTTGGTTAAACACAAATCAAGTTACTCAAACCTCAAAGAGATGATCCCTCCACTGCTGGATGGAATATTTTGGATTCCTCAAGGCAAGCAGAGAATAAAATCTTACATTCTGGCTCAGACAAACAGTTCTGTTGGGCCAACTGTGGCTCCATCACCAGCGTGTGAGCTGAGCTGCAGTTAGCAAGGCCAAGCACCAACAGGCTATAACTGCTGGCAGACACTGGCAGATAAACACGCTATGATCCCCATCTCTGAAGTGTATAAGTGTGTGAGAGTGCAAAGATACATGTTTACATGCAAAAACACTAACCACTGCACGTTCAGCGTGCCCTTGGATTTCAAATCTCAAAGCTCACAGAGCAAGTGCTTTCACAAAGGGCTGCCAAAACACAGAAGTCTGCTAATAAAAGATGGCATTCATTCTTATCCTGTATTTATCCACATGACTGTGCACAGCAAAATGTTAAACCACCCTCTCAGTTACGGTCAGAGAGTAAAAAAGCCTTCCTTCATCAATGTATACAGCTTTGCTATTTTAATTCAATATGGAAACAGTAAAGCAGTAGAACTGTTTCACATGGTATAAGTGATGTCATACAATGAAGGATAGAAACAGGAAAAAAAACAGAAATGGAAAATACTGTCATGTTAGACTTGTGGTTATTGTATGTTGGGGAAACAAATGAGCACAATTCCAGGCAAACAGATCATTTCCACCTTGCATTAGTACTGCATAATCAACACAATCCATTAGCGTGCTTCAGAACACAGCCCACTTACATGGCATGGGAAATTCATGTAATGGAATAGGTCTCACCAACTATTAACTATATACTTCCACTATTTCAGAGCCCTAGCACAAGATTCAATCAGTGAATTTTAATGCAGAGTGGAAGAGCCACTTGCTATTCAGCCTTCATATCAGTCAGCCAGGCACAATCTCTGTCCTTCCTCCTCCTCCTCCTGCAGCCACAATGGCAAGACTATACTTGGGGTGACTGTGTACAGTATGTGCTTAGTGTATACGGACATTAAATGTGTGAATGTGTGTGAACTAGTGGTCGGCCAATGATGATACAGTTACTGTATGTCCAGAAGTATTTGGGTAGCGATTTTGTCTTTATACACGACCACAATGGATATGAAATAAAACAATCAAGATGTTATTGAAGTGTATATTTGCAGGGGTCATATTACGTATAATCCACTTTTTTGTTTTGTCATTTTTATACATTTATATGGCTCTTGGGTGGACTGATTCTGTTATCTAAACCAATGTCTATTTCAAAGTATGAAGGTGTGTTAACATTTTAAAGTATTAGGTGTGGCCAAATCAACAGTTTGGTACAATTCTTATAAAGTATGAATCCCTGGTGAGCTCAACAACATCAAAAGACCTGGAAGACCACTAAAGTGGATAATGACAGAATCTTTCCTTGGTGAAAAAAAAACCCTTCACAACATCAACAGAAGTCAAGAATACTCTGGAGAAGGTAGAAGCATTGTTTTGTCAAAAAATTACAATCAATAGACACATTCATGAATGTAAATACAGAGTTTACAACAAGGTGCAAACCACTGGTAACATTTAAGAAATGGAAAACCAGATTAGATTTTGCTGGAAAACACCTAAAAGGCCCCCAATGTTCTGGAATTAGATTCTTTGGATGAAACCAGGATTAACTAGTACCACAATGATGGGAAGAGAAAATTCTGGAGAAGGTAATTAACAGCTCATGATCAAAAGGACCCACAAATAAGTAGTAACTGAAGGTGGTTGCAGTTAAAGCCTGGCAAAGCATCTACAGATACAAAACTCAGAATTTGGTGATGTCTTTGGGCTCCAGACTTCAAGCAGCCATTGGCTGCAAAGGCTTTTTATCCGGTTAAAAATTGTGGTTATATTTACAATGATGTCACTTTGCCCAAATACTACTTAGCCTCTGAAAAGGAAAGGCAAAATCATCCACACTATGTTACTTCCCAAATACTTCTGGAGCTAACTCCAGAAGTATTTCCTGTGTGCATCATATAAAGTACTAATAAAATGTATTAATAAGACACAAATATGATGAACCTGAGAGCATTTAGTTAAGTGTTTCAAAATAATAATAATTTAAAAAAAGGTTTCAGAAACACAGATGACCTACACACTTTTCTGTCTCTGAACGTTCACTAGTGCTAGCGCTGGGAGGAATGGTTGCTTACTTTATTGTGTACAACTGAGCACAGCTAACCCACTTACAAGAGAGGAAGTAGTTGATATCCAGAGTTTGCAGGTATTAGGGTGCCAAGGTGCCGTTACTAAAATGAGGGAATATAATGTTTGTTATTCTGAAAGTTTGTGCTTGTTTAACAAGTGTTTATATGAACTATTTTATTGGCTCTTTAGTTGATTTTACAGTCTCACCTCACTGGGGCTCAGTCTTCTGCTGCCTGCCATCTGCTCTGTGTGGAGGAGCTGAGCTCTGTCCTCAGTCACAGAGAGCAGACACAAAGAGAAGAGGGTCAGCACAAACACCCTATTTGTATTTTCAGATCTGCTAATCCCACTCACTGATACCTTTAAGTGCTAATAAAATGCATCCTGGTGAGTCACTCACTGGTGCACCCAAATCATTTTTCACATTCCTATGTCTCAGTCTCAGTGGCACGTATGCGTGAAAGTGTAGGCTGCTGATGTGTCTGCTGATGTTTTTTAAAAATTTATTTTATTTTTTATTTATAACATGAGCACAGAAATCAACCAATGCTGATTCATTAGAGAGATTAAAGATCAAAAACAAGGCAGATTAATCAGCTGACTGAGCAATCAATCAGCCATTATGGCTAGGAACCACTATTGCAGGCAGTCTGGGTTCAAACAGTACCCGGGACCATAGTCAAACAAGTGCTCTTAACACAGCACAGGATCATCAATAGCTCCACCTGTCTGTCTCTCTCTGTCCCTCCCTCTCTCTCCAGTCATCACCTCTCAGCCCGTTGACTTGATTCTTATCCCTCTGTTATGTTCTGTTCACTAGTGGGACTTTCCCTGCCTTCAGTGCCCACAGACGATATTTATTTCCAGTGACATCCGATACCCTGTGAAATCCTTTCCTGAGTCCTACATCCAGAGACAAGAAGATGGAGGGACTGACAGAGAGATAGCCAACAAAGTGGAGAGACTGGCTCTGCTGTATGTCAGTCAAACACTGACTAAAAGTGATTGTAATGCTCTTACTGTAAGTCCTGGCCTCTAGACAGAGTCTGTAATGAAGTCATGCACAAATAACACACATATAGATACATTCTCTTTCTTGCACATAATCCTTCTCTAAACTTAAAAAGTCCAGCTTCTGTGCTGCAGCTCTTCACATGCTGTGAGGAAGATGCTGCTGGAAGCAATAATGTCACTTTACATCTCATTGCTGTGCTGCACACTGCCAGGACAGCATATGCATAGAGTGGAGAGCTGTTGTCAATTTGCACTGAACGCATCATCACATTAATATTTGAAGTAAATTTTTGATGAATGCTGCTGTGGACAGCTGGAGCTATGTGCTGTTTAAACTGAGGAACATCACCATTGGTAGAAAACCTTCCATATTGTGTTAAAACAGGAGCTTATGCTAAGAGCTAGCTGAATCAGAATTAAAATTTACCACCACAACTACAAGATTTATTGCTTCATATGTGGTTGAGATCATTCACAACAACAAAGCCACAAATTGCACATAATATTTCAATAAAAATCTAATTCACTATTTACTCTACAAGCAATAAATTGAGTCAACAAAGCAACTGATAAATCCTCTGTCCGACATTAGGGTTGAACAAAGCCGCAGACACAGCTCCACTGTGTGTATTTGCACCCAAACAAGAAGTGGTTGCTGAGGGGCAAAAACAAGATCATAAGACCCTAAAATGTCAGTTCCTCAAGCCCCCCATCCACACCAGTCAATGCGCCGTTTCCTGATTGGGTTCTTTCGGACAGAGAACTGCAAGCAGACAGCTGTGACTACAATCAATCTTTATAAAAACAAGAGGCTTCAGAGTTTCTGTTGATCTGAAGAAGCCAAAGCTAAAGAAAAGGGAAAACCACCAACAGTATGCTGATAAACATTATATACAGATCTGTTAATAACATTAACGGCAGCAAAAACAATAATTGCACGAGTGCAATTTCGACATAAGAGAAATACAGGTGGGAGATTAAGAATGTCTTGGTATCTGAATACTGACCTTCTGATCCCATGTCAGATAAAACTAGTTTAAGCCAGCTGGTGTTTCCTATTTGAATATGCGCTAAGGGGGAGTATCTTAGAAAAAACTCACAGAATCATTTCTTTGCTTCCTCGAAACTCACCAGTTCAAAGAACAGCTTTGTCCACACGCTGTGAACGCGAATATATTGATAAGCTCCATCTGTAAAGTTTACCGTCACCACCCACAGACGAGAAGTAGTTGCTGATAACTGGGGGTATTTTATATTTTCACCTCAAGCCCAATGAATGTGTGCAGTAGGTGTAGCCACATGTTCTGCTTCAGAAATGAAACAGAAACACACACATACAGAGCCTTAGCTATAACAGTATAAACTACTTCATGTGGTTGTCTTGTCAATCAGATTTTTTCATTTTTAATGCAATGAAAATGTATTTTGAGTATGTTGTTTATACACAGTTACAGCCTTAAACACATCAAAATGATCAGATTTCAAGAATGCAGTAATATAGACGAAACACTGATGTGAAACTCTGCTTCAATCACAGAGCAGTCACTGTCCTCCAAAATAAGAACTTCAATATCGCCACAGAAAGTCCAATAAGAAGGAAACACTAGAAGAGTTTGTTTTGACACCTGTTATATTTTGGACTTTGGTGTGTGTGTGTGTGTGTGTGTACACACACAAGAAGGTGGAGAGGGCAATATCACATAACTTTACTGTTTGTTTAGCAACAATCTAAGCCTATAAATCCAGCATCCTGAATGTAAGCAAAAAGAGTTCTCAACAAGATTACTACATACTGTACACTGAGAATACTCTGCTGTTCGTTCAGTCAGCAACCAGTTTCGATGTGACTTCAGCTAACTATTTAAAAAGTCAATTATTATATCTAAAAAAGACCAACACCAGTCAATTTAAATGAACTGATTCTTATGGTCCGTGGGTTATTTCATATGCGCAGTTGTGCATTTAGAAAAAAATCTCTCATCTTAAATAAATATGTAGTAAAAGCAGCTAGTAATGTTTGACAGCAGCAATAATATCCGAAACAATATCTGAATTGATTCACTCCTCTTTGATAGCAAAACTGGACCGAGCAAATATCCATAAGCGTATTCAAGGATCTAAAAAGTATAATGAACACTGATGATTGTTACAGTACAACATAATAAACAGTTACTGCTCTCTCCTGTAGTCTGACGTTTGCAGGTCTATTGAAAGACGCTACAAATGACCCTGAATTCAACTTTGAGCTTCCTGCACTTTGCTGTGGTCAGTTCAGGTAAAGGCACAATGATTAGCTATTCATGCTAACTGCAAAAGACAGCTACATCACACCCCAAAACCTTACTGTCAAGTGTACTTGACCAAAGCACAAGTCCTTGATTTTAAAGCCACACCACCGTCAGGTGTGTCCCTGCATACTGGTGCACTCAGTTTGTTTCTCAGTATGGTCAGCGTTAAATAAACAAATACATGTAAAAACGCCAGCAACTACAGGAATCTGCAGCGCAGAGTCTTTTAATCTAGTACATTTCATTCACTCTTATTACTATTAGGATTTTGAAACCCTAACACAAAATATATAAAATGTCAAAAAACTTTTACATGAACTTAACTTTGGACCTATCTCATAAATTGTCTGTTTTACAAACTCACCTCACCACTGAGCAGGCAGGGGATATGGGTGTATTGTAGAAGAAAGATGTGTCATGCTCAGACCAATGTCACCAACTGACACTTGATTATTGATTAACTATCTTGTAGTGACTATACCAGGGATTTCCCTTTCATAAAAATAATTGTATGCAGCTTTAGAATCAACATAGATGTTTAAGTGACTCACTGTTATGGTTCAGCCTATTGTCTGATTGTTTCAAACAGTTTTTATTATTGTGTTTATGCTTTACTTGGCTAATATAAAGTCTATTTAGCTGATGTGAGGTCACAGACAAAAAGGTGAATTTACATTTTGTAATAAAGACATAATACTTTTGTTTAGGGGTGTGCCATATCAAATCTTCTACAATAATACTGGTATAATGTTGTAAACAGTAGAAAAGTGTAATGTGGCGATGCTGATGATCTAGCAATGCAGTTGTGTATATTGACACTGCAACACAGGCTAAATGCCTGAGAGCCACAGCAGCGTCAGCCTCAGATGATGATTTAGAAACTAAAAGAAGGATTGTGGAAGCTTTCACCAGGTACATTTCTCCCGGAGAGCAAATCTAACTTAGATAACTGTAAGTTAGTAGGCGGCTGAATGAGGGAGATCATTACAGAATGATGTTGCCTCGTTTTCAAATCAAACTCCGTCTAAAGTGAGAGTGAAAGCAGTGTGTCAGCCTTACATGATAATTTAGTTACTAAAAATGTAGCTGTTTCGGTATATGGTAGTTCCGCCCATTTCTCCCATAGAGCAGATGTACTTAAGGAGCGTTAACGCACCTCCCAGAATTGAGAGACCTGTAGTAGAAGTTTGCTATCACTAACTAATAACCACTGATTTTTTACAGTATACATAACAATTAAATATTCCAAGTGATGCTATCTACATAATAAGTGACCTTACATTGGGTTTAGACCCCACAGTTGAGAAAGTACAGTATGTAGGTGGGGGAAAGCAAATAAGCCCACGAGAGTGCGTAAAGAGAAGCATAAAAGCTGTGGGAGGAAAGTAGCTGCAGGGTGAATAATCAAAGGAGACCTCTATCACATTCTTGTAAAAGTAATACAAATCTATATGTACAGCATATGCAACTGTTAACAAACGCTAACATTAAAATATGTTCTGTGAAAACCTTCATTAGATACTGTATAAATACTACTGTGCATTTTGGCCCTCCTGAGTCTCACATCTCTTCTTTTTCACAGTGAAGATGAAGGAAATATTACCATAGTAGGCTTAAAGGGCAAATACTCCCCCAATGTTCCATGATTGGGTTTTGTTAAACTTTAGATGAGATGTGATGTATGTTATGGAGTAAAGATGAAAGAAAGGGCAGTGACAGTGACAGACAGCAGAGCATTTGTTTTCTCTGCTACAGAAAACCAGTGACGTAGACACTAGACAGTAGCTAAACCACCCTCCTGTACTGCTCTTTTTTTTACCCCGAGCAGTGTCTAACCTGCATTTCCTTTATTGCCTTCAACTAAAATAAACTGTGAGACAAAATGGAGATACACTAATTTTCCAACATATGCAGCTGGGTTTTGCAGAGAAAAGGAGGCCTGACCTCTTTTTCTGAATGAATGAAAATGTCCTACGCTGTGGGCCTGCATGAATCTAAATTGAGTCACCAAGGGTATCCTGTGCAACACTGGTCTGTTTGATTTAGAAACTGCTCCCTTGCTGATTCGAGGCAGGACGGGGGATGGCTGTGCCCATTGGGTCCTGTATAGAGAATGTTACAGTGGCAGACATCTCTAGTAACTTGCTCCCAGACTCAGCACCAGACAAGTAAAGCAACACAAATGCAATTAGTTGAGGCAAGAACACACATGCGTACCCACACATATGCACACTGTGACTATCAAGGAGGATATCGCTTAGCAAAACACACCATCCGACTCCTCCTGCTGCCTGTGTCACATTTGGTTAAAGACATACACATCCTGACCCGACTTTGCATGAGCAGCTGAAAATGGACACACGCAACCACTACCTGTTGATCATCTCGCCTTCTCATTCATGATGAAAGTTATTATCTTCATTATCATTATCGTGTTAGGAGCCAAATAATGTATTGTTAGATGTAAGTAATCATTAAATGACAGATAATCTAGTTGACTTCAGTTGTGTGTTACACCAGTAGAAAAATGCATAACAGATAATAGTTAAAGCCACGTCCTTCTGTGTCGGCCGATTTAAAAGAAACATTTCGGAAACCTGCAGGTATAAAGACATAGGATTCCATATGCAAACGCTGTCGAGTTTATAAATCATGGTTAAATTGTTTCTGCAGTCAACTTATTGTAACACTTCTGTGGCTGAACCCTTTGCCACAGCATGAATACCAGGGAATACTTTAGTTAGTTATTACAGCTTTAAGGCAGAAGGATTATGACTTAAGGTAGTTCATATTTCTGTTCACAGATAAATTTGAATATTGTTTGCTCTCTGCAAGACAGAAGACTTTAAAAGCAGCGACTCTGGGGAACTGACCACCATCCACCTTCACCTATTTTGATGGGTGAAAGCAGCCACTCTGCCTGCCTACATGGCCTCTAGCTGACCTCTGCCCCCCTTCGCCATCAGGCAGAACACTTAACATTGCATCGCCACCTGTAGAGATGTCTGAAGAACAGGCTCCACTTTAAAGTCTTGCAGTGATTGGGCCATGATTACTATGGGTACTTGGCTCATTTTATCTCCTCTGATGGATTCAACTTTGGGAGAATCAGGCATGTAGACATGGGATTGTTTTGAAAAGAAACAGGAAATGTAAGCCCCCTTTGCAGGTGCAGGGACCATGAGATTTATTTTGATAGTTCGCCATATCCCTGTCTAATGATACTATGGAAAACACACCATCACTGCTATATCCCCGTGTGCACAATGTGGAAAAATTAACTCCTAATGTTTTTGAACAAGGTAGTGCACAACTGACACAGACGTTTTCAAAGGAATGTCATTTTGTATAATCAGAGAAGCAGTCTGATAAAGCGGCACTGCCACAATGACATGAAAGCCCAACTGAGTTCAACGACAACCACCATCTCTGCTCTGCTTTTTTGTAGCTAAATGCCAGTGACAGGAACAGAATTCACTGTGGTAACTGATCAGGTGCCAAGCGCCCTCTCCCTAGTGCCCTAGTGCACTGAAGCCCTCTGTGGAGCTGGCATGGCCTGGCTTGGCCTGGCAGCCACGGGCCCTGCTTTGTAGCTCTGCCCCGTCTATTCGAATTGTCTCCAAATCAGACTCAACTCCTGTCAGCTGCCGGTTTTCAGACGTTAGTAAAGAATTTACACAGTGGCAACAGGCAAATGAATAAGTTGTAAACGTAAAATAGTAAACAAGGTGATTTGATATAAATCACCTTAATAAATCTTGAGTTGGCGGAAACCATGGTAGAGCTTTTCACTAATGTTGTACCCACCTCAAACATAAGCACCTATTAAATACACATTAAAGAATTTATCACATAGATCTTTGTCAGGGGACATAAATGTGGTTTTAAAAAGACTATAGACAGGTATTAGTTATTCATTATCTTTACAGACAAGCATAGTTGGCATATATTGTGAACCAGGCCAACGATAAAATAAATATGTCTGGGCACCAGCATTACACAGGGTATTTGCAGTTATTAAAAGGTTTCCATATTTTAGGATAGAAGCCATTCAAAGGTGAGACTTTTGGGATTTACTATATGAAACACAGCTGTTAGGCCTGTGTATTTCATCCCTATCTACATGTACTGTATATCCATCTAGCCCATAATACACTGATACACTGATGATGAATATTCTATAGGTTTCAAAGCTTCATACTCTCAATAGGCTAACGGGTGTTTGTTTTAGGATGAGCTCTCATCATAATGTGCACTCATCTGTCTCATATACATGTTTTTCATGGTTCTGTCTTTTCCTACATCACAAAGGTCTGTGACTAAGCATACACATTGAAGACCACATCCATGTTCACAGCATCAAACTGTGACACTCCAGCTAAGGTCTCATCCAAAACAGTCGGTAAGATCTGCGGCCTCGATTCATGTGCCATCGACCTAAAATTAAGGTATTCACACGGAACCTGAAGTTGAATCCATCGAGGCACGTACTCGCATAAAGGCAGGTGCACCTGTCTGCAGTGGTACCCTATTGTGTTCACTACCAAATGAGCCATGAATCGGCCCGTTGCGGTGTATGTGCATGAAATAAAAGCAGGGCTTTCTCTTACCGTTCTGTTTTCAGTCATTACTCCCCATCGTAACGTTTTCGGCCCAGACCTCTGACGAACCGTTAATTCCTATCAGGCTGTCTCACTCTCTCCCTCTCTGTCGCTCATCCCCATGTCATATTTCTCCGCTGCAGCAGAACAAGGCCACGCCCCCTTCGGCGTCTGACGTCAGCCGTAGGTGACGTTTGGCCCACGCCCTCGGTAACACGTCCTGCCGCGAGCCGCGAGAGGCCGCTGTGTCAAAACAAAAACAAATCACTTCGACCTGATTTTCCCCAAAAGCCGCTGTGATTTTATCCCATTCTTCTTCCTTCTTCTGGAGCAGCCTCTGAGCTGCGCTGTGCTCTGAGATTACTGTTTTGTTTTAGAAGATTACATGTTTTGATGACAGCATTTATAAAGGCATTATGAGCCGTAACTGAAGACACTAATTGTGTTAATTTTTTTAGGTTTTTAAGAACAAATGATTAACATTCTCTGATTTCATTAAATCATAGAATCTGATTACATTCTTATATGTAGTAAATAAAAAATAAATATCCGTACGCTTTAGTTAGTCCATAAACAAGCCATGTGAAACACTGGATTCAGGGGTTTCTGCAGAATAATTCAATTATTTATTAAATATAAATCATTAAAATGGATTTATTTAAAAATAATACAATGGATTTGTTGAGAGCATAATCATCAGATTGATCAGCTGCTAACTGCAGTTTATTTTGTAGGAAATGCTGCTCCAGCAGACTTTTTTCAGACCACAGGAAAATCACTTTTTTTCCTCAAATCAGATGTTTTTAGGCAGAGTGCTCACACTATCTGCAAGTGCTCGAATCGGATTTGTATGTCCAGACATAGCCTATCCAACCAACTTTGCATAGGTTGCTTTGGTAACGACGTACGCGTACCCACGTATGGGTACAGATGCAAGGAAAATGGAGCTGCATCATCTCGCTCTCCAAGCAACAGCCCTGTCAAGCGACAGTGCAGAACTCAGCAGAGAGGAAGACTGGTAAATATGGTCGTTATGTTATGGTTATGCTGTAGTCACAGCCGGAAACAGCAGAGTAGTATCTCTTCCAGGCGTCCTAACAGCCTGGGAATTAATATGTCCAGCACTTGCGTCCCCGGGTTTAACGTTGTCGTTGCCTCTAGTCGAGGAAAGAAAGATGCAAAAGACAACTGAATCCGAATTCAGCAGACAGCGTGTCCAGACGGAGACGTAAAAATCCGATTGGAATCTCATCTCAAACCTCCTCCAAATGTGGATGCCATTAGAAAAAAATTTGATTTCATGTTTTTGTTAGTTTTCTTTTGTTTTTATTTGTTTTTGTTGTCCAGATTTAAAAAAATAATCTGTATTAAAAAAAAAATTCCTGGCAGTTTGAACAAGGCCTTACATTCATCAGGGAGGTCCCACTATAGCTTTTCATTTTGTACGCAGCTGTTAAATCATCAGCACTAATGTGTGGCTCAAGCTGTAACGATAAACGATTACCAGAAGTTACTCAGTTTCCTATAAATGTTAAAACATGAATCTTTAGTCTGAGTCATAAGTTAATAGGTTTATTTAAGTCAATATTGCTGGAGGGGTCCCCCTAATAGGTCCAAAGAACTATTTAAAACCAAAAGCAATTCAAAGGTTGTTGAATTTATCAAAAGTTGTTCTTGTTATTAAGAGATTGACCAGTATTCCAGTCAGTAGTTACAGCTTGTAAACTCTTAATAAATAGCCTTTTCAGAAAGTGAAAAACCGATGAGTGAATCTGGTTTAAAGATCAAATCTACGTTTAAGGTCATGCTTTATAAATCAGTTCAACACACCAGTTTAAACATCCCTGGGCTTTACAGCTTCTTATATTTATCTGAACCGCAGACACAGGTGCGTCTTTATCAGGTATTTTTAATTTGTCAGGTGTTCCTGACCGGAAATGCTCTCTCGTGACATCGAAACTGGGTGTTCTCTCTCTTTTTTTTCCCCCGACGATCATTTACCAAATGTTGACCGCAGACCACGCTCATTGTCCAGTGTTTCCTTTGAACGAACTGGTCCAGCAAGTTATTTCTGGGCTGGTGTCCCCGTATCGATCTGCAGAAGTACCTGCTGCAGGGACACCGCGTCCTGACTGTTCGCCGTTTTTCTCACTTCCAGTGAAAGTCCCCGGACACAGCCATGAGGTCCGCCACCGTGTTTCTGATGTGTTTCTGTGTCGGATTTATTGGATGTAAACCGGCGTCTCCCTGTCCGAGAGGACAGTTTATGCTGAAGAACCAGTGCGTCCTTTGTCATCCCACCTGCTCTGAGTGCGTCGGACATGAGCTATTTGAATGCACTACCTGTGGCGTTGGTGAGTAAGATGTCTTACACATGTCCTAAAGAAAAACGTGTTTTAATAATCAATTTATTGAAGTTTGAAAATAGTCTTCCCATTAACGTGTTTTTATTGCTCGCAAGTTTTGCCACTAAACAGCTTCTGCTGCTGGTCCTCACAGCCTAATCCTCCAGATTTAGAGCAGTTTGGTCCTCCTGATGCCAAAAACAAAGCTATGTCATGTATTCATTAATCCAGGGAGGTGGAGTTTATGCTTTTCAAAGCAGCACTATTTAATGGTTACCAAAGTTGTTTAAATGTTTATGCATCAGAGGAGGAGCCTTGACTTCTGGTTTACCATTTACTTTTGTTAAACAAGAGACTAATTGTGGAGCTTAATAGTTTGTTTTTTTTTGTCACATTTGAAATAGTTGGGAAATAGTTTTTCTCTCCAGTTTTCCACAGTGAAATCTGATCATGTCAGAATGGAGCCATTGTTAATCAGTGGGAAGAGAGAAAATATCCCCTTGGGCTAGAAGTATTACTGTTGCAGTTCACTGGGTTTAACCTGCCGAACCTGCAAGTCTCATTCTCTCTTTTCCTCAAACAAACACTCCTTTCTCTTTCGACATCCCTGCATCACCTGCATCTCTACTTCCAGTGATTTATGAAAGGGTACTACAAAGAACCTTAAAGCCAAACTCTCTGCCCCATTCTTCGTGTTTTGTGGTTTGTTGTCATAGAAGCTGCATTTGTCTCTGCATGCTATGGTTGTGTCCCTTGGAAATGGAAGGGCCAGAAAAGCAACAACAGCTTGTGGCCACTCTCCTCCCTGTCTCACACGTCTCCTGTGCAGTTCTGAGCAGATGAGACAATGCTGTAACTCAGCTGCTTCCAGAGATGCCCCAGGTGCAACAGTTAAGCTAGTGGCAGGTGGCAGACTATTAATCATCAGGGCTAACACAAGATCCTGCCTCTGCCCACAGCTCTGATCTCTCATCAGCTGCTGATTGCGCTTGTTCACATTAGTTGAAGCATCATCAGCCAGGAAGTGATCTCACACCGTGATTTGTTATTTGCAGGTCTATAGTCAACATGCTGGGCTGTAATCATCAGTCAAATATGATGTTTATGACGTTGACGTGCATTTGTTATGCCAGTCTACATTGTTTTTGTCAGTAACGCTTGTGTACTGATATGAATCAATCTTCTATTTTCTAATATATGCCACAAATGAACTTGATAAACCTTATTATGTTTTTCTCTTTTCAATTGAACAAATTTGTTCTCAGCAAAATGTGTTAATGCTGTAACTGTGTGTAGGCGATGAACTTTGACACAGTTGGCAACATGTCCTTTCTTCTTCATTTCATCCCATGTAGTTGTTGGACCCATTTGACTCTACCTCTGTAATTACGTTACACTCATTGAGTTTCACATCCACAGTCCAGATTTTTGATAAGAGATTTCACGCCAGACGTTCCATATGGCTACTGCCAGCATCCTCAGAGGAGAAAACAGTGTAGGCTTTACTTTACCAAGTCCTATGCGTCCTCCTTCTCAGATGAAGATGGACAGGAACGTTTCCTTCACCAAGGTCGCTGTCGGACACACTGCCCACGAGGACTCTATCCTGACAGGGGTCACTATGCCTGTCTGCCCTGCATAGCCAATTGCGAACTCTGCACAGATGGCAACATATGTGCCAAATGTCGGGAAAACTACAAACTCCAGAATGGGATCTGCCAAACAGCATCTTGTAACACAGGTAACTGTCTAGTTTCTCAGCAGACTGTAACTCAAGAAAAAGACATTCAGACTCATTATTCTGGGTCTCTGTGTTTCAGGACAGGTACAGGACCCTGATACAGGAGAGTGTATTGACTGTGAAATGGGCTGCAAAACATGTTCCACAGGTAAGTTACACATGATTTCTGTATCAGGCTAAGAATACAGCATTATTTAAGAAGAATTGACCATGTATTAAAACCATGGTGATGAACCTAGTTGGGTTCTCTAATTTAATTTTACTTAATCACCTTTTTCCCATTTGTGCACAGAAGACCCAGAAATCTGCAACAGCTGTGTTGAAGGTTACTTCCTGTGAGTTTATTAAATTTTTATTTTTTTGTCTTATTTTATCTACATGTGAGCAGCAGAGTTTTATTTCTTCCTGCATCCTCTGCTACATACATTCTCAGCTGTTTGAGATACTCAGAATATTATCAAATAAAGTTTATCTTTAATGTGATTAGTCTTTTTGTCTTTCCAAATAATGGAGATATCATTTGATTTACAAAATCTCCAAAATTAGGAATACATGCCCATTCCAATGTCCTAGAACACAAACTGACAAGTACAAATAAGCTTGTTTCATTCAATAATGCTTCAAAATCCAAAGACAGTTTACAACCATAGAATTTAAAGAATTCAACAAATATTCTGAGAAGCTGAAATCGGACAAAATTCTTGCTTAAAATGAACTAAAAATCAAGCACTCGTTAAAAAAAGAATTGCTTGTCAGTCAACTAATCGTTGAACACAAATTACTCTTCGTCATTTTGATGTAAAGTCCATCCATCATCCACCCATCCATTTTCTGAACCGCTTAGTCCCTGTTGGGCTCGTGAGCGTGCTGAAGCCTGTCCTAGCTACCATCAGGCGCAGGGCGGGGTACACGCTGGACAGGTCGCCAGTCCATCGCAGGGCCACATATAAACAAAGACAACCTGTCAAACTCTCACTCACACCTACGGGTAATTTAGAGTTAAAGTAAAGTTGATTTTGTTTTTCATTGTTTATCCATAGATTATTTTAGCATTTTAAAAGTCTGAACATTAAATAATATGAAAAGAAATCATAACAATTAACCTCAAATTCACCTGGTAATTTTATATTTGCAATGCCATTGGCATGCTAGATAAACAGTCGGGTAAATTAATATGCAGTGTGTGGGGTGATATGTCATTCCTTTCCATAAATTGTTTAGCAGAATTTGCTTATTTATTCTTCACACACTACATTTCTCCTGTATTCCTGTTTACACCAGCTTATCACTTGCACTCAGTATGCAACACACAGACCTAGAACAGACCTCCATTTGTGTACCTCTCCCCTGAATTTAGGCCTCTTGGTATTGTGTGAGTCAGGTTACCATTTTGAGCCGTACTGTTACCTGAGACTCGTTTTGAGCACAGAAGTGTGGTCTGCTTTATAGACATACTTAACAGTGTGTTTTAATGCTGTGTTTTATGTGACGAGGAGTGGCATGGACATTGAAAGAGAGCACATATAAGTGGATAGCATAACTGTGATTATATGGACTGTCTTCACTGACTGCTTGTGTAAATCACTGCAGAGAGGAGTTGAAGAAAATATACTGCTTCACTGCATACACTTTCTTTTACTGGTGGTACAAGTATGTAATGATAAAATGGTCATCTCATTTTTGTGGCTGCAGTACTTATTACATTTTCCATGTCAGGCAAGCACAAATAAAAGAAATCGAACAGAGCATGGTGTGATCATAAACTGCAGGAAGATATAATGACGGCGTCCAGCACAAATTGAGGTTTTACTTGCAGCAAAGGAAAATGTTAAACTTAGACAGCTTTGGCACAACTGCGAATAGGTGGGGCCAGTGTTCTTGCATAAAACACTGCCCATTGAAACACAGCATGATACTTGGTATTTAATGACATTTACCTTCTTCTCACAGGAACAATGTGCAGATAAACCAAAAATCTGCTGTTCTCAACATTTCTATATAATTTTTATATAATTCTATAATTCTCAACATAGTCTATATTGTTCGTTTCCTCAAGCTTTCTTAACCACAGCATATTTTTACCTTTTCCAACCTAATTCAAGGAGTAAAAGCCCTTAACAAAAGTTGCTTTGGAAATGTTTATACGCTCTCCTGGAATGGATAATCTAATATTTGCACAGAGGGATTCTTAAACATCACACAAATTCTTAAGTAACGTACTGTTACCATGCCAGAGACAGGTCCTGGTTTGTACCAGATGCTATTGTGGGTGAGTTGATGGATGCAGTGTGGCGCCTCCAGCTGTTCCTTCTCAAACAGCCACCTCATCTTAGCACCATATCCACAGCACACTTCCAACACAGTAGGAAATGTGGCCTAGGCTGTCAGTGGTCAGATTCTGTCACGTAGGAAGGTTGTAGAGTTGTAAAAGACTTTTTTTTTTTTTTTTTTTTAAACGTTTTATGTATGACATATGTGACTTTGCTACTCAATATCTCAGCTGCTTTAGGCAAAATTTTTGTAGGACAGCTATCTCATGTTTGAAAGCTCAGTAAAGCCCCAAAGGACTGACAGGACAGGTTAATGACAGAAATCTCCCCATGCCTCTGGGCTGCAAATAAAACACCAATTAACTTTCTGCCTTAAAAGGAGAACAGAACCATGATAAGCCTACATCAGGCTACATAATGTTTTTGCCTTTGTTTGCTATCCTCGCTGATGTTTGAGTTCACCTTATTCCCAACAATAGAAATCAACAATACAGCTGCAGGTGTACTGTAGACTGATACAGTGCATGTTGGCATTGCCTCTTGCGAGATGTTTTATATTGTTTCTATGGTTTCAGTTTGTCAAGCCTGGGACTCAACTATGTGGTCAGGGGCTGCCTACAGCTACCATACTTCTTGCAATGTAATAGTAGTATAAATAGTAGTATATCGTGGCTTTGTTCTGCATGAAACAAATGAAACAAAAAAGAGCTGCTATTTATATTCAATAGCTGTGGCTGGCAGGTAAAGTCAAACAGATGAAGCATTGTTGTCAATAAATATTTGAGGAGTACTTGATTTTAGTTTTGAAAAAACATTTTTCTTTCTTTTTACAGTTTCAGACACCAGTGCCGCAGACATTGTCCCCAGAGCACCTTTGAGGACTCGGGCAGGGGTGTGTGTCTGTCCTGCCCAACACCATGCACAGATTGCAGGAGTAACACACGCTGCCTTGCCTGCCAGCCTGGTTACTTTCTCAGCGGTACCAGTAACAAATAATTCCTTAAGCTTGTATTTAATATACTCAGTGTGTATGACTTGGTACAGACACATGATGGCAGTCAGTCTTCATTTGTATTGCAAATCATGTCAGTGTTGGCAAACCTGTAATATTAGACATGCAAATGTTTGATTTGTGCAACAACAACACACTACTACTGATTGGTTGTGTTCTTTATGGGCACTTGAGTAAAAGCTTTGAGACTGTGATAAGAAGACACCTCATTTTAACATGTACAGGTACATATTTTCATTGGCATGTGACTGTACATTGTGTTAGACAGGGTCCATCATGGCCAATCAGCAGGGCCTGGGCAGTTGCATGGATTTTGAAGAGGGAGAGATACAGGAAGGACATATTAAAAGAGAATGATTTATGAACTGTGTCTTTTCTGACACTAGATGAGGGCCACTTAAAAATAGTACAAGTATAAAAAAGATATTATCTATCTCTGTATTCTCTCTTCTAGGTATTACAAGACCATTAGTTACTGATTCGGTGTATATGTGATTTTAATCTATGCACTGCTCTGTCCTTTCAGGAAGCGAGTGTATTAAACAGTGTCCAGAGCAAACCTTCAGTGATTCTAGTGGGTGGCGCTGTCAGCCATGCCACAGGTCATGTCAGACATGCCATGGACCTCGTTCAACAGACTGTGATCTTTGTCGTGGCGGGAACCGTGCTCTACATGGGCAGTGTCCTCAGGTTAACTGCCCGCTGGGACAGTACTTCGATGGTAAGAGAACCAAACATGATCATGGTGATTTTTTTCTCACACAAATAAATGCCTCTTTGCTTTTTGGGGGATGGAAGTTCATTTATAGATCAAATGTGATTTCAGTAAAATACAGTAAAAATGGGATAAATGGTAAATTAATACCAGGTGACAGAAGAGAAAAGCATGACTTATATGATGCTTGATGCTGTGATGAAAAGAGCAGGCATCAAAGCAGTGTCCCAGGAGTTGGACAGGAGACATGAACTTTATTGAAAGACAGTCTTCTACTTACTGTGTCACCCTGTTAAACATATACTGTGTCATCCTTATTATTAGTTATTTTATTTTGCTCCTTTATTAATCCCCTTGGGCAAATTCTTTGTGGACAGGCTGCCCTTTTGAGGCGCCCAGGGTACAGGGGTACAGTGTCTTATCCAGGGACACTTCAACATTTGGCCAGGAATCAGGTGTACCAGGAATCAAACCCACAACCTTTGGGGTTTTTAAAGACTGCCCTACCAACTGTGCCACTGTCACCCCCACTGTCATTTGAGATTTGTCACATTTAATTTAGTGGAGCAATTTTAAAAGGCTGCCCTGCTTCAAGCAAAGGCTCCTTTCCCTGCCTTCTCTGTGGTGGGTGTGTCAACACCAGTGTAGTAAAAGTAGTTCTTTGTTTTGATGAGGTCAACCATTTCTGCTTTGTTGGTTTTACTATACATCCTTGTGTGACTACGTCAGTATGACGTTCATTTTCGGGAACACATATCATTCAGCCAAGTATTTTATTACATTATTATTACTATCATTAGCAGTATATGAGATTTAATTCATGTCACCCATCACTACTACACCACCATCGCAAAATGCAGTTTCATATACAGTCTCCTCAACATGGCTTTCAACTTGTTGTAATCATGATCCAAGAGATGCCAAACTTAGTACAGCTGTCAGGTCATACGCTGTAGAAATAAATGAAATCAACTGAAATCAATGTGACGTGCACTGTATTCTTATGTTGAGCAATCTGTGGCATCAAGCACCTTATCATCACTTCCCAGATACACTCTGTTTACACTTCACTATACTTCCCTCTAGCAGTGAAGGCAGGTACTACCAAAAAGCTCATCTTGTCACCAGGCTTTTGTAAAGCTTTCTATGTTCTATCAAATGTGACATTTTATTATAGTATAATATGTAATTATGTTTGTTCTGATTACAGGGAAATATGGTGAGTGTCGCACATGTGAGGCGTCTTGTAAAACCTGTTTTGGCCCACAAGGACTTGATTGTTCTTCGTGTTTCAAAGGTATAGTTATATTACTATCTTGCTAATCAAGTGAAACATTTTCCCAGATCTTATTAGGTATTATATCTGTCACAGGATATTTCCTAGACCAGGACAGTTCTTGTGTAGAGCAGTGTCCATCCGGCTCCTACGGAAACTCTGTCACTCAATTGTGTGAGGACTGCTCACCAAACTGTGAGACTTGTGCGGACACAAGTGATATTTGCATCAGCTGTTCCAAAGGCAGTTATAAACTTTTTCTGCACCAGGGACAGTGCTTGTCGAATTGTCCTGAGTAAGCAATTAAATAAACTAAACACTATACCAAAGAAAAGCTTTGTAATGATTTTTGTATTATTCTGCACTATATTTCTCTCTTTATGTCTAATCAGCTGTCTCCTCTTGCATTCAGAGGTTTCTTTGAGACAGCAGAAGGGTCATGCAAAGCTTGTGACCGCTCCTGTCTGAGATGTGATGGGATCGGGTCCCAATGTCTGTCTTGTGCTGATGGCCAATACCTGGAGAGTGGCATGTGTAGACTCAACTGTTCACTGCGGACATACCCTGCAGATGACGGGACCTGCAGACGCTGCCCTACCCACTGTGACATTTGCTCAGATGACAGGACCTGCTTCAGTGAGCTATTAGCTTTATATCAATGATATAAAATCGTATGACATCCTGAGATCTCTTGTCACAAACTTACCCTTTATCTTTTAATTTCAGAATGTAGTTTCCTCTACTTGATGCTGAACGGTGTGTGTAAAGCCAGTTGCCCCATGGGCTATTATGAGGACATGGAGGAGGGCCGCTGTGGTCAGTGCCACCCTACCTGCAGCAGCTGTTCAGGGCCCTTGGCAGACGATTGTGAGACTTGCTCAACCATCAACCTCAAACTCTATAAGGGCACATGTTTCAAGGACTGCCCCACTGGTACTTACTTTGAACCTGCAGCTATGGAATGTCAAGGTGAGCCTCTGGAGTCAAATATTTTACCTTGTTAAATACTTTTGAATACACTTATCAAAATGCAGGGTAATATAATATTCTGATCTTCTGGCACTGTCCTTTTAAATAGTTAAAAGGAAAGGACAGCCCATTTTTTTGTGTGCATGGACATGTAGAACTATGGAAACATAATAGAAGGTGATATCATAACGTGACAAAAGAGACAATAAGAGAACTACACTGATGCCGGTTATTAGGTTCACCCAGCTAAAACAACAGTGTGTAGTGTTCAGTCATTGCTTTAATCAGTTTTTTACTTGTGATTGTTTTTTAGAGAAGTGCTGATTCAGCTGTATGCTCATGTTTAAGGCTGTAGTTTAGCCAAGCACAATTAACAATAGCATGTTAATAATACAAATGGAGTGAACAAATAAATACAAACACTTTTATAATATAAAACTAAAATAAAAAGAGCTAATAATAAAGCTACTTAACACTACTGCGAATAATTGGTTTTAACGGTAATAAAGATTCACCTGATCATTTTTAACTCTGCTGCTGTAACACATGAATTTCTCCTTTGGGGGAAGAAAAAATCTAATTTACTATCACTATATAACAGTATACTATCCAAATATGTTGCAGCATATTATCCATAAAGTATTACTGTGAAACCACATCATCTAGAACCATAGCAGTGTTGTGTAATCTCATAGGGCTTGTTCAGCAAAGTGAAAATAAAATACAGTGCTTCCCGTAAAGATAATTTCCTTGTGAAACGTGGTGTAAACACTGTCTATTGCAAATAAATTGGAAGTTCATTGACGCAATCTGACTTGTTTGATTAATTAATTGCAGAGTGTCACCAGACTTGCGTGAGCTGTTCGGGGCCAGAGCCAAACCAGTGCACTCAGTGCGAGAAAGGACTCGTGTTAGATCCAAACACATTGTTGTGTGGCGTGACAGGTGTCACAGACTGCCCAATCGGGACCTACCTGCATGATGATCAGTTCACCTGCATGGGTTGCCATCAACACTGTTACTCCTGTGAGGGACCAGACAACCATGACTGCCAGACATGTGCCGTCCCCAGATACCTTCACAGTGAGACTTTTCTACTCATGTTCAGTAGCATACAGGGAAGTTGATCATGGTATAAAACCAATCGGTTAACAGAGAAGATTTGTTGGAGCGAATGAGTAAACTAATAAAATGGAAATGGAACTATGTTCCTGTGTGCTGTTTTACAGACAGCAGCTGTGTGAGCGAGTGTCCAGCTGGTACATACAACACAAGGCAGGAAGCTGATGGAAAGGAGCTGGGGTTCTGTTTGCCATGTGACCATGTCTGTTCTACCTGCACTGGTGCATCACCTAGAGACTGCCTCACTTGTTCTCCAGAATACATGCACTTTCTTGACACCTGTGTCACGCATTGTCCAACAGGGTACAAAGCTAGCTCCATACACAATTGTAAATGTTTGCTTTGTTATGGAACAAAATCTTTAATAGTCTGTGGACTTTCTCCCCACCCTTTATCTCTGGATCCGTGTACAAGTGGTTTGGAAAGGTTCCAAAGTCGGTCACGAAAGTTTCCTCATACTTTCAGCAAAGGGACTTTCATTAGAAACCTTAATTCCCACGCAGTGATGCAGTGTGACTTGACAGAGTTTTTTCATTTTCATGTTTATTAATATCTTCCCTATATAATAATATAGCAAATTTCATTTCAAATAATTTGGTGTGTTTTCTACTTTAAAAAGACTTAATAAGAGTTTGGTGCTGATCTGGTTATTTTTAATGTTGACTAATAACTAATTATTACTTTAACTTTACTTAACCTTTAACAGAATTCACAGAAATATTTTTGCTTATATATCTCATTAAATCCTAAATACTATATGTGGGAATCAAAGGACTTTAATACAGATAATTTGTTGTTGTGTTTCTTCAGGTATTACAAAGATGGTGCCCACTGTGAGAAATGTGACCAGTCCTGTGAGCTGTGTACAGGACCAGAGCCTGAGTCCTGCAGGGTCTGTCCACCACCCCTGCTGGAGCTGGAAGGCACCAAGCTGTGTGTTGAGCGCTGCCTGCACCGTTTTTATGAGCTCAGTGGCATCTGCAAAAAGTGTCACACCAGTTGTCAGACATGCACAGGTACAAATAAAGAAACGGTATTTCCCAGGATCTACAGTCCCGCATTAGCTGATTGTTTTGTTTTGGCTTATTGAAAATCATCCCTACAAACTTGCCTTTCTGTAAATATTAGTTACTTGTTGTTCAGGTTATATTTGAAATATTATGTGTGTTTGCAGATGCCTCACCTCAGAGCTGCTTGACATGTGACAGGGGCAGCACTCTGAAAGACAACATCTGTTACCCACAATGCGAGGAGGGGCAGTACTTTTCAGAACAAGTATTGTCTGATCTAGCTATCATGTACCATACTGATTTGATTAAATAAGTATTTGAAGGTTTATCTTAAAATCATCTAATAAAAAGTGCGCTACTGTACATAGGTTACTCTTCCAGTGTTTAATGTCCTGTTGGCTCACATGTTTTTCTTTTATTTGCACCGTAAAATCATTTTGAAACTGCACTGTTACAGGAAATCTGTGAGCCATGTGACAGCTCATGTAGGCATTGTACCGGCCCCAGACCCGACCAGTGTTTGACTTGTCACCGTGATTCTGCTCTTCATGCTGTGGAGAACCGCTGTGCCCGCTGCTGTCAGGCTGGAAGGAATGACACTGACTGCTGCGTTTGTGACCGCCATTCAGGTAGACATCTGCCTATTATAAGAAACATTGGATTGTTTGACCATCTACTAAAGAATTTTTTTTTCTAGCTCTTTGTGTGGAGACCCCTGAGCCCAAGTCAGGAGATGAGCAGGAAACAAATCTAAATATGTCCTCCAGAGCTCTGAAACACACTTCAGCTGCCCTGCCCATAGCCCTGTTGCTGGCACTGGGCTTGTCTCTGGCAGTGTTTGCCATGGTCAAAGCTCATGCCAGGAAGAGGCTTTGTTGGAGCCAGAGCTATGAAAGACTGAGTGGCAATGCCAGTATCAACATGCCCCATGGTGTGCCTGAGCCAGACAGCGGTGATGAGGTGGACGTGGTGTACACCAGTAGAGGTGGATCAGTGTATCGACGCTACAGCTTTATTCATGATCAGGACACCGACGCAGAACAGGAAGTAGATGAGAACACCTGCCTCAATCAGTCGTAGATACAACAAAACTAGAGCTTAGAGTAACATTTTGTGGATGTTCAAAATAACAAAGTTGACTGCTGAGTTCAAAGCAATGCAGTTAGAATATAGTGATATTTTCTTTTGGTGTATTTCTTTTTGTGTTTAGCTTCTACAAAGCATAATTCACATTCCTAGATGAGGTGTTTGTGACTGAAAAATACATTTCTGTATATGTATGAATACATTTTTCCCCTTGATATTAAGAGCTGTTTGTAAAGCAGTGAAATGATCTTGTATAGTAACTGAGGTCTGTATGATCTGTTGTAAATGGAAACATAAATGAAATAAAAATCTTTTCTACCTAAAGGTCACAAAAATTGTCTATCTTAGGAATACTTGATGGTGCAATACAGTATTCTAGACAACTATGAACCCTCTACATGCCTTAGCTTGATGCATATTCTAGTTAAAGAAAAGCATTTGCTCCCATCCGTACATCTTTTTCAGGAGCACAATACTCAGCCACCTACATGGCTTTGTAGTAGAAGATTTTGGGTGCTGAATTGACCAGCTTGCAGTCTGGATCTGACTGAAAATATGTGGCATCTGGAATAACGTGAATAAATTATGGGTTTGTGAGATTTGCAAATCATTGCATTTTTTTTGTTTGTTTGTTTAGATTTTGCACAGCATCCCAACTTTTTTTTGGATTTGGGGCTGTACACAGTTTAGTGCTTAAGACAAAGTGTAAATTTTCAAATGTCAAATGCACTCAATCCCAAGCTGGGTTGTTCAGGGGGCACAGGTCAGATTGTGGATGTACTAGGCAGCTTCCAGGGATCAAAGTGTGTGTGAATATGATAAATGTGTTCCCACAAATGAGATTATAAAACAATACACGCCTAACATTGATTTTTATCAGACATCATCAAACAGATCACTACTAAGAATAAACGTGCACTGAATAGGAACAAAAGGAGACATGACTCAATTGACTCTAATCTGGAAGATATCATTCTACAATTAAGCAAGAACAATCAGAACAGAGCTAGATTACTATTATTATTAGTGTTGCTGCAGTGAAACATAACAGAATGTCACTTCTGCTCCTTAGGACAACAAAAAGCAGTGTGAGGATTTAGTGTGTTACTTAATAATGAGAATATTTGATGCTGTTTTTTCATAGTTGATACAATACAGAAACTGTCTAGTGTCAGTAAAATAAAAACATTAAGTTACACGTTTACTGTCTTCTGGAGATATTATCCTATCCAGTAATACCAGGATTTTAACATGAAACTTTGTACAGTCATCATAATCATTTTATGCCTTTATGGTTTGGCTGCTAATTGTATTGCTTCCCACTCCTAATACAAACCTTTTTTTTTTTTTT
>OMLM01005194.1:145426-157701 GCA_900302695.1 Helostoma temminkii
AAACCTTTTTTTTTTTTTTGCATTTCATGTTATTTTATATGTATATTTCATTTTTTTAAATTATTCTTTTTATTTCTAGTATTTTTTTTTTTTTTTGAGCAGTGTATTTCAACATGAGATTAATAAAGTTTTTTTATGTTGACAATTGAACATTTGGGAGCTACTCAAAAGTGTTGCAGTAACTATTTGCCCGCCTTGTTTTGGCACACCTACCACTGGGCTTCAGTTTGCATTTCTTTATCAAAGGAAGCATTTCAGTCTTTCCCAGTTGGTTCACCTGTAAGCTGCACCGAGGACAGGGTCACCTGAGTTATTTTAACCTCTAACCTCAGGCAAGGGCATGGCTTTTCCAACGTTGTTAAACGGCCGCATGTTCTTGAAGCTCCTCTGTGTCCTCCTCATTGGTATGTTGTTTTGTATTATCCTTTGGGACAGTGGACTTAACAGGCAGTTATCTTTTCAAATAACACCACCGGAGTTCTCCACTGACCTGCCCGGCTGCTTGGCTATCATAAATGGAGACATAGAGGGGAGGAAAGATGATTTAGAGCTACTTCTGGCATCCAGAAAAAAGCGGGGAGGTTTAACTGAGGAGTTTTACCTTAACATAACAAAGGACTGTCCAGCTTACATTAAAAAGCGAGGCTTCTTTACAGAAACTCTCAGTGAAGAGGAGAAGGATTTCCCCATTGCCTACTCTATGGTGATCCATGAGAAGATCGAGATGTTTGAGCGACTTCTGCGCGCTATTTACGCTCCTCAGAACACCTACTGTGTGCACATGGACCAGAAATCCAACCCAAAATTTCAGGAGGCCGTGATGTCGATTATTTCATGTTTTCCCAATGTGTTTTTAGCCTCTAAGTTGGAGAAAGTAATATATGCTTCGTGGTCCCGAGTGCAGGCGGATCTGAACTGCATGAAAGACCTGCTGAACTCACACATCAGGTGGAGATATCTGCTCAACACCTGCGGGACAGATTTCCCAATCAAAACCAATGCGGAGATGGTGAAGGTGCTGAAGGCGCTCAATGGGAGGAACAGCATGGAGTCTGAAGTCACCAGCGGCTACAAGAAAGGCCGCTGGCAGTATCACCACAACGTAACTTACACTGTAATCCGGACGGGCGTGAAGAAAAGCTCCCCACCCATCAGCAGCCCCATGTTCTCAGGAAATGCCTACTTTGTGGTCTCAAGAGCTTTTGTGAAGCATGTGATGCAGGACAGAGAGGCTCAGAAACTAATTGAGTGGGAGAAGGACACGTACAGCCCCGACGAGCACCTGTGGGCCACTCTGCAGAGGATGCCCTCCGTTCCCGGGTCAGCGCCTGCTAACAGCAAGTACGATGTGCCTGACATGCAGGCCTTCGCTCGTGTGGTGAAGTGGAGCTACTTAGCAGGTGATGTGAAAAAAGGAGCCCCGTACTATCCTTGCACTGGTGCTTACAGAAGGGCTATTTGTGTGTATGGAGCTGGCGACCTTCGCTGGCTTCTGCAACAACATCACCTCTTTGCAAACAAGTTTGATCCGGAGGTTGATGACATTGCTATTAGATGTATGGAGTCAGTTCTGCATTTCAAAGCTTTAGGCCAGGACATACCTTTAACAGACCTATATCCTACCACTGTGTAATGCTTCAGTCAACTGATTCATGCAAGTCATATTCATAACAGGTAAATATTTGAGAACTTACATGTATTACTATTAAGAATGTTCATTTGAAACTTCTGAAATATTTTCTGGAATTTAATAGTAATTTAATAGTCTGGAGTGTCATTGTATATACACAACCTTTATATTGACTCTATGCATTCATATTCATAACAGGTAAACATTATAAATATTAGAAAAATTATATTTTTTACTTCTGGGATTTAAAATACTCTGGAGTGTCATTGTATATGCACAATCTTTATAATCCCCTTATGCCATAAAACTTAAATGATTTCAATGAAATCTGTATTTGTGATGCCATCTAGTGGATTTTAAGTGGAAGAGAAAATAAACCTAAACCTTACATAAAGTTCGATGTGTTGGCTGTTATTAGAACCGTGTCAAACATTCTCATTTCCAATAATTATGCCCGTCTTGCCTTTTTGTTAGTACATTAAATCAAAGAAAACATTTAACAAACCTACTGGAATTACATTAATTTCTTTAAGACCTACAGCTCTGCTTCTTTGCTTTCATAACATTAGTTCAAGCCACAACTTGGATGTAACATTGAAATGAGGAGCAAAACTTTATTTTTCTCCAGGCAGGATTTTAATAGAACCTCAGCTGTGAACAGTGAAAAAAGGTGATGTCAAAACTTGTTCTATGAAATGTCACTCAGTGGGTCAGAGACCTAAAATGCAGTTTAAAATCAGAGCAACCATAAAAAATATATTAATTTCTCTCCATTGTCATGTTTTGAATATAAATATATATTTAAATGTAATAAAGCAGAACATGCACCAACCATTTGTAACAGAGTGCCTTAAATAATGTGTAGATACAACAGTAACTAGGAAATACATTTAGCTAGTTTGACATGATATACCAGCAGTAAATAAAAAGGATTAAAAACATTTCAGACAGCATGTGGATCAGATCGAGCTGTTTGACACACAAATACAGCTACAAGTTCCACATTGTAACAGGCAGCACAGTTTCAAAAAGGCACTTCTCCTGATGCAAAGAGTTAAGTCTCCAGTGATGTTGCCCAGAACGTAAAGTTAATGGTGGCCGCGGATCCAAACATTCTTCATCATTCTCCTCCTCCACAAGTTGCAGTGTGAGCAGGGTCACTCGGGAACAGCGGCAGCTGCAATTTCCACTTTGCTGTGCATGTTCTGGTCAATTCTGCAGACACATTAATCAGTCATCAGACATCAGACATCTGTGCAGGAACTGCACAAGCACTGGATGCATTTTTCACAAACATTATTGCCTAATTTGGTCTGTTTGTATTCATAATAATTAAATTTTCTCAAATATTTCTGCCAAAAAAAAATCTAAATCAGTTATATTATTTTAACGTCCTTATCTAGAAACCTAATACAGAAGAATCTAATACAATTCACAGCCATGTGACGAGTGTGACCTTTGTGCTTACATGGCAATGTGAGGTTTTAGTGCCTTTGTCTTGCAACTTAAAGTAAAAGTAGAGTCAACTCATGCTTTCAATTACAAAAGTATAATTATCTCTGTCTCTAGTTTATACCTTAAGGAAACACACACACCCACACACACACCCACACACACCCACACACCCACTCTCTCTTCTACAAGCCTGTGGGTCCACTGTAATAGAATCATTATTTTACCTTTCTAATACACAACATTCCACAAATTCTCTGGATTAAGTCACCAACTAATCACTTAGCACTTCGGTAATGATTAAAATGACTTATCTGCATGAGCAACGCTGACAAATGTGGCAATAGGCAAACATCAGTAGGGAGTGGACACACAGTGAGTCATGCAAAGAGCTGTGAAGGATCAGTGAGGGTGAGTTACAAAATAACCACACACCACAGTGACTAAGATGCTGTACTTCCTTATAGTGTGACTCTATAAAGTTGCACATTCACAAACCAACTTTTCCATCATGAACAAAATCACAAAAATACACAGCCTACTAGATGATCACAACAGAAAGCAGCAATGCATTAAACTGACACCTTGGAATGAAATATTGGGCCTCACAAGTGCATTGTACAAAGTTTCATTAGTTAATTACTACAGGAAATACAGTAAACACTTTCCCAGAAATGGGATTTAGCAGGCTAAAACAATCACCAAGCCATCAGGCAGCTACTCATTGTGCTCATTAGGATTTTCCTAAGAGAAAAATGTGGGACACTGGGGACGAAAGATATCGATTTTGACCAGAAGTTAACAGCAAATCATCCAATTTTGAATAGTTATGAAAGCCAACTGATAATTTTGTTGTTAGTTTTGTGAAATGCAAAACACTCTCAGACTGATCCTAGGTGAAAGTGCATATACCTTTTATGTCTTTTCCTATTTTTTTCGTCGTCAAACCTTAAGGGGGCAGGGAAATTGAGTTAAGGAAAGGAGAAACAGACGGCCAACAGCATCCAAGACATCCAAAAGATCAAACACATTTCATGAGTATTTGTGGTGAAGTCCTTTATAACACCCACAAAAAAAAAATCCTCATGTTAACCCACATATACAAAGAATACATAAGCATGAGCTTGATATGAGCTCATATACATTATCCATCTCCAAAGACAACAGCATGCTCTAAATATATAATTTACAAAAGGAAATGCTTAGGTATTTGTAGACTTACAATATATACAAGTGCCACTGTGTTTGAGGGAAGTACTTACTGCTTGATACAATCTGGTATGGACACATACTCCATTGGAACCAGCTCTGCGAGATCTTTCAAACTGTAAACATACTTGATTTTTTGACTAAATTTGGAGCTGTGGAAAGAAGCAGGAAAATGTCAGAATCTAAACGTTACCCAAGATGATTTTTACTTTATTATTCTAATGACCTAACAATGTTACAGTTACCTTATGAAAGGCTTTGTGATTGCCAGCAGGGTGCGAATAAACCAAGAAGGATGGACAATTATCAAAGACTTTAAGTTCTTTCTTAACCTGCAAAGAGTGAGAGGAGCTGTTTAATTATGTTTTAATCACACCACATATATAATGATGCTGTTTGTGTACTGAATTCATACAGTAGGTGAAGCCACTGCTGCTGTGACAACTATGACTCACCTCCTATCAATCTGCTGATAACACTTTCTGAGCCAGCCGACAGTCGGCATCTTTTTCCGAGAGGTCGCCCCATTCAAATACACAATCATATAGTTCTCAGCAACCAAAAGCTCCAGTGTGCCAATGACATACCTGTGACAGGAAAATCCAATTAGTGATTGTTCCAAGGTGTTCAAACACAAAGCTGACGAAATTCAAGTAAACACACTCACTTGAATAAATTGTCCATGATGTATCTGTAATTTGGTTGATTGCTCTCAGGCATAAAGCAAACAGCAAACACAATTATGGCATTCAAACCATCACCATAGTAACCTGCAGTGAAAAATATCAAAAGACTTGTTTATAGCTTTTTCGTGTTTTTAAATAATACAGACTGAACAATTCATATCAAACAAAGCTGTAACTGTGTTTATTTATCCAGTAACTAAAAAAAGAATACTGACATTTGAAAAGTTCTAGTATTTATTTATGCTACAGACCTCCATGGCTGATAACCCTCTTGTAAGGTTCAATGGCCTTCATGTCCACTCGGTGTTCCTGGTCTCCGATACGAAACACCCTCCAGCGTCGGCCTTCGTCCCTCTCTTCCAAGGCCGAGTACTCCTGAACGGACTCCACACCTTTCTGTAGCAGTTCTGTAGTTTTTGGCTTTGGTAGATCATCTACAAGAAGAAGAGGCATTCTAAACCCACAGTCTGGATACTGCAGCCGCTAGATGTGGCTGTTGCCTGGTTTTATCAAATTAGATCTATTTCATCAGCGCAATCATGACAATTGTGTATAACTTCCAATTGTGCATTTTAATAAATGGAAATTAATCTTAAGTTAGATTTTTTGCTTTTATCTCATGTCTCAATTTATCTCATCATCACGTCAAGTTCTGTGCCTGGTGCTCTTAGATAGTCAGCATGTTCCTGGAGGAAAACCTAAATTTTACTCAGGAACCCAGTGATTATACTCTGTCCGTTACGTCACAGTATAATTAATAGAAAAGAAAAAGTATCAAACACTTCCACACCATTGATAAGGAATTCTGTTCATCTTTTGTAGTGTGTACATGTGTAGCTGCATGATGCACACAATGTCTAATCCCGCACATCATGCAAACATCGTGTGTTCAAATGATACAAGTCATATGTGAAGCATGCACCAAGGAGAATCAAAATAAGTGAATAGTAGAACCTAAAATTAAAAAAAGGGAAAAAAAAAGAAAGAAAGAAAGAAATTACACTAACGCTTGTGTGAGGCTCCTTCTGTGAAGCTCCTATTTCCCAAATGAACCAAATCAAACCCATCCATTTCAGTTTCTTAACAGCCACACTTGGGCTGAAAATAATTGATATGTTTATCATTTATGAAATAATAATTTAAATAACACATTTAAATAACACCAATTCCAATGAAATATAATGTTTAATTAAAGCCTAAATTCACTAGGTGCACATTGTGCAGTTTAAATGGTATCTTGTCAGTTTTGTCACAATAAGTAAAACATAAGCAATAGCATACGTTTGCAAACATTAAAATAGCTCACACCCGATAACTGCAAATTTATAGTGCTTAACAAACCAGTAATTTGCTATTGACCGATTCTTTCTTTAAACACACACAAAATTTCACAGAAAGGAAAAATAACATGCAGAAAAAGTGAAAATGAAAAGGGTTTATGAGACACGAAACAACCCTTGATTTGTTGGAACAACTGAAGACAGAACACAATCTGAACAATAGGGGTTGATTGACTCATGGTTGGCAGAAGGCAAAAAAACAAAGGCTGTCCATTAGACCTTACCACAAGGAAGAGAGAAACCTGTTGCTGGCCTGCTGCCTGTTTCCAGGCAGTGAATGGAAACAATTCTTCCAAGTGAAAAAGAGGAAGGCAGCAGTATGGAAACAAAAAACAATAAATCGTATTTTAACTGCACATTAATCAAACCTATAACATCAAGGAAGGAAAATGTGGATTTCACTTGAGCCAAATTAAAATAATATTTCCACATCCCACCTTATATTGTCAGTCTAAACTTTTTTTTTGAAAATGTAAATGTAAGAGTTAAGAGATATTTAAGTACCAACCCATCACTGCCATTGTATGACAAAGTGATAAAGTTCTTACCTTCCCATTCAAACTCATTGCTGTTGTCTGAGGGTGTGTCAATGTCATCGAGGTCCAGCTCTGTACTTTCATCCAGCTCGTCAGAGAGAACAGAACCGTCACTGCGATCAAGAGTCAGACTGATGTCCGGAGCTGCAAGCTTCTTCTTTACCTTCTTGCCATGGTTTATTGCATAGCCTTGGTTAGATACAAATAATGACTGGCTATAATGTTTGTAAGAACAATTAATGAAATACATTAAGTCTTTTTCAAGTCTATTATAATACAACACTCACATGCATGAGAGAAAATGTTTCCTAGTGCTTTCAAATGTAATAGAGGTTCACTATGTAATTCACTCTTTGTGTTCTGATCAGTCAAAATGCTAAGAGGATTTTCTTTTTGATTTGGCTAGATCAAGCCCCTTTCACACATGCACTGGACTTCAAACTTTCTCTGGACTTTACTAGGGTGAGCTGCATGTATGAACGCAAACACTGGCATCAACCCACCCGGACATCACACAGACTTTCTCCTGCCAACCCCCTAGTACAAAGTCTGCGTAGTGTCCGTGTAGGCCTGGGTGTGAACACAGACGGTAATTCTCCAGGTAACCACAGTGAGTATGGGTGTTCGCCGTTAGTCGATCTGCTCGGCACAAAATTGTTAAATACAAGAAATATTTATCATACTTTCTGCTGCTGTATTGTGCTTCTCTTCTCGATGAAAATGAGGTTATAAACATTACACAATGTTTCCAATGTTGTCTCTGCTTCAATGCCGGAAACAAAAATCAGCGGATTTCTGCGGAGTTTGTCGAGTGGGTGCTGCATGTGTGAAAGTGCAACTCAGAGTAAAGTCATGGAACCTGATTGCCTGGAGATAGTCCGGAGTGCACGTGTGAAAAGGACTTCAGACTGTTGAGACCTCATTTTAATTTAAGCCTAAATTTAACAAATAAACAGGAACAAACAGAAATGGCTGCATCAATAAATACCCCTTTTTAAGGTACATAGAAAACAGAAAATATGAATATGTCCTTTAATATTTCCTGGGTCTCCAAACCCTGCAAACTTTTGTGTTTTATATTACCAGTGTCTTGCTCTTCAGAGGTACTACCAAAAAGCTCATCTTCAAGCTCCTCTTCCTCTGGTAGGGGCCTGATAATAACAACAGCAGGTGATCGCACCATCAGTAGGTCAAAGATGTGACACAAAAGAGTAAAGCATGACCTACACACAATTTATGTGTCAATTTATTATGACTGACATACCGTGGAAAGTCCTCATCCTGCCACTCTTCCTTAAGTTCAACTCCTTCCATTCTTAGACGGGCTTCTGTTGTGGCGACCGACTCCTGACGCTCCAGGCTGGGAAAGAAAATACAAAACATTACGCCAGGTTTTATATTTGATAATGGCTACTTGCTAAAAGGCCCTGTTGTAGTATGACTTTATGAAGACCAAGAGCAGAGCTTGAGAGATAATGTGTAATTGGCCATCTGTCAACAGCTGCTTGTGACTTGTACAATGCTCAAAGGACTATGGGGGCATACTGGGTCTATTCTGCCAAGGGTAAACAGCAATTATTGTTTTTGGGTTAATACCTTACAAACAAAAACTTTTAAACTATTTAAATAACACAAGCTGCACTAAAGCCCATGATAACAATCTTCATATGAACCTATATCCACAATATATCTCTACAATAAATGTTGTCTTGGGAAAATACTACATAGTATGTAGTAGTTTTCAGTTTTTTTATTTTATTATGATCATTATATACTGTCTCAAAATCAATTTTGGACTGTGATAGATTTTAATACCCTTACCTTCTGTACACATATTCAATTTTTACATCTGATCTATAGATTTGTATAAACATTTCCAGTAACCCCTAAAATCAATTAGCACCCGTTTGCATTACATAAGACTTTAGTCACAATGCACATGAAGATGACCATGTTCCAAGTCACTTTAACAACTTAACAACCTTTTTTCTAGCCAAGGATTTGGGGAAAAGACTTGTGCCTTTTTAGATTAACTGTAATTTAGTTTTTCTTTTGATCAGCCCTGCTGTTGTTTGCCAAACCCCTCTTTATGCTTATACACCAATCAGTGTGTGGTTCTTACCCATCACAGTAATCCTGAAAAGCTGACTTGAGCGTATTGCCTTTTCTCAACAAACCAAATAGTTTAATATCAGAAGAAAACAACCTTTGTTGTACCAGTTAATGGAGAAATGCTTTGTGTTGCAGTGCATGATTCATAGTCCTGCATGTCAGTCGAGCGTTTCCTCTAGAGTTTAGACTTGCAGCTGGCCACATAATCAGATCACTGGCTTCTTGAAAAGCTTTACAGGCTTGTGTTAAGGCTACTCACTAATGCTGATCATGGTATCTGAAACTTTACTGTACAGAGCTCCTTTAATGCATTATTCACATACATGGCTGTAATTTGGCTCTCAACATTTCACAATGCACCAGTTTGCTGATGTATAGCACTAATCTCCACAATGCATCTAAAATGCAGCTGATAAAAAGGAAGGCGTGCCCCTCCAGGAGTGGAATATGATTTTATGATAAAGTATCATTGCAAACAAAGGAAAACTAGGAAGTGTTAATGGCCACATTAGGGAGTCAAACTGAAAAGATGAATGAGAGTTTAAAAACTAGAATAGAGTTGCACTTTGTGATAGCTGTGAGCTGTGTGTGAGCTGAATTAAGAAGCAAATCAGTGGTGAGTGTTATGGGATATTAATTTTTACTATGCTGACTATACTTCTCCATTAAGGCTCCAAACAAAGATGGTTCAATATAAAGCACACACTTTCCTTTACAGCAGAACAGTGTACAGCTGAGCATGCTGTTTATGGAAATCTATAATAGGCAAATCTGTCTGTGCCTTTTTTGGTTTTAGTAAACTTTAAATTTAAAATGTTTGTATTGTCAATTTGAAAGAAGCACAGTCAATAGTAGCACCTTAGTCAATTCAAAACACAGAGAAATTTTCTGGAGATGATAACATAATGAAACTGTCATCTCTAGATGCTACAGTAAAGCATATCAAATCTGTCAGTTGGTGTTGTATTTCTAGCAACCGTGTACAGTGATGTGTGAACAATGCGTTTGTCAAGAAAAACAGAGAAATACTTCCCTATGTGAAAAGCCAAGTGAGGCTCATTTACACTACGTGATGTTGCTCAGATGTCAACAAATGTTAATTATGACCTACAGAGGACTAAAACAGTGACACACTAGGTCATACAATCTATTCGCTAGAACACTATATTAAATTTCTAAAGACTACAGTCAGCACTGTGTTTCACTATGCTTTTGTTGTATTGGATTGCACTGTAATAGGGTGCTATTACTTTGTTGGTGGTTGGACAAAAAACAAGACATTGTATATTCCTGTGATTGTGTCAAACTCCTCTATGTTCAGGAAGCTGGCTTTTCTGGTCCAGCCACAAATAAAAGAAAGCATGAAAGACTTACTCTTCCTATTTCGGTCTTAGTACCCGTTTGTAGACTAAGCTCTGAATTCAGAGAAATGTCAGTAATGCCAGCTATTCTGCCAAATAAATGCTCCTTTGTGTGTTCTGAGTAAAACAGCTGCACCTTTCCTATCATGGAATAACTTCACTTATAGATCCAATCAGTTAATACTGAGATCAATACTGAGATAACAATTGCAAGCGTGTCAACATACATTTCCAGTACAGTGGAAAACTTTCACAGTCACTTGAAAAGCCATTTGGCTCAGGTGTTGGACTCTGGGCGAATGAAACCAGAAACTAGCTGATATTTTTAAAGTGCCGACATGTGGTCCAAGCTTAAAAATGAGCACATACAGACCTTCCAGTGAGTCCAGGTGGTGAGTGTGGCTGGGGAAGGCTCATTGGTTCAGAGCTTCTTGCTCCCGGCTGTTTCTGTTCATTGTCTGGAGTTGTCCTTTCCTGTGGCGTACCTCTTGTTTTAGTTAGACTCTCTTGAAGTGCCTCTTCGCCATTTTTAACCGTAGAAGCGGTGCTGTTTCGTAATTGTCTTGATTCCTCATCGTCACCTTCTCCCGACACTCCAGATGATGAAGGGCTAGACGTTTGTCTGTTTCCCAACTCATCATGAGTCCTGCTGGGTGTGACAAAGTCTGGACTGCTATTGTTCAAATTCATTTCACTTAACGTTACACCCGTCGACACCGCTTCACTGTGAATCACATCCGATGCCATAAGCTTCTCTGGGGCTACAGCGGCTCAGAGTCCGACAGTTGAACTTTTAAAGTGCCCGATGGCTAGTTACCTTATTAAGTCTGTCAAACAACGTAGTTAAATCCGACTCGTTCAACTTCTTCGGAAGTTTGTGGCTAGCGTGCTAGCTCCTGTCCGCTGAACAGCTAGCCGGGAAAACTGTTGTTGACAGCTTGCTATGCCAACTAACAGCATAACATATTAGCTAACCAAACGATGTTAAATATCACACATGATACATAAATAGTCAGCTTTACTAAATGCGTCACAGCGTGAACTCCCGAGGCCAAATTATGAGCTAGCTTTACACAAGCTGCAGTGCGCAGTGATCCTACTTATCAGTTTCCTTCCTTCCTTCCTCCAAGCCAGAAAGCTCTCCTGCGAACGTAACAAGCGTTTTAGCCACGCTAGCATATAGGCTAGCTACAGTTACCAAAGACAAGCTAGCTAATGCTGACCACTTATCGCCGGCAATAATCCATAAAATAAAACCAGATGTCAGCTACGACACATCGTCAGGACAACCATCCCATTGGTATACGTTAAGTATGATGTCTGTATCCTATTGATTTACCAAGCTGAGTCTCCCAGCACCAGAGGAAGACAGTTGTTTGCTAACTAGCTAAATAACTGTAGCATTCTGTTAACGTTACTTTTCCAGGCAACCAGCGTTGTGTCAAGTTGCCAGTTGTGTCTTTTGCATGTTCTCAATATCTTATCTCAGTCACATGCAAACACTAGGCGCACTAAATTACTCCACACTGTTATTTTGCCACAGACAGTTACACGACAGTAATAATACAGCCTCATCTTGCGACAAAAACTATTATTCTATAAGTTAAAGATATAATTATAAAAGTTATTTTCAGTGACTCGCGGGTTCAAACAATCAAAACAAAATATATGAAATAATTTGTTGTTCAAATATATTTAAAAATATGTTGTCGTGTAAGTATAGTTAGATGTTTTGCTCCTTCCTAAACGTTATTCTTCCAACAGCTTTACGGAAATTGAGCAAACCTGGCACCCCGACGTCTTGGTCTTTCCACTGATATGCAACTACTCCAGCAAGTTATCTTTGCCTTCTGCTGATGGTGAAAACTACCACAACCACTAATAATAATAATAATAATAAGAATAAGAATAAGAATAAGAATAATAGAAACCTAAACAACAACAATAAT
>OMLM01005194.1:165265-179633 GCA_900302695.1 Helostoma temminkii
TCACAGTTTGAGATGGAGTTGAAACTGTTTCATAATTTTGATCAAAGTAAAAGTTAAAAAACTGAATGCAAAAGACACCATCTGTGGCACCACGGGAAATTTTCTTGCAGCATAGCTGAAAGAAGACAACCAGAGGGTTGACGAACACTTGTGAGGACATCAAACAGTTCTGCCTCCTATTGAAGAAATACTAAAAAATCTTGTGAGCCTTTTTTTTTCTTTTTTTTTTTGGCTGGCAGATATTTCAGAGTTGGTGTTACACTTCGCAGCAGGGAAGTATCAATGGAGAACTACCTGGATAGCTTTCCTAACCACAGACCTCTCCCAGAATGGTTCATTAGCATTATGCCAAAGATGGATGGCAACTTTCTGCACGACTTGCTGGCCGCCAGTGTAAGAGCAGGACGCAGGCACTCCTCTGGTCCCTTGGCCTGCCTGCTGACCTGCTCTTGGGTCTTAGTTAACATTCAGGGGGCCCTGACCTGAAACGCAAGCTTGGCAGCAGAACCAAGGTCCCATCGTCCCCAAAGAAATTAGAGGTGGTAATCTTTCAGGAAAATCTTGCTAACCTTCCCAAACCATGTAAATGTAATACATGCTGCATATTGCCCTGCTACTGTTTTGCAGCCCCTCTGTATCTTGCTGTCACTGGCCATGGCAGGTTATGTCCAATTTGTGTGTATTTGACAGCTCAAATGTGACAAATGATGGCTCAGGCTAAGAGAAGGTTACGTTTAAACTCAGCACAGGTCAATGGGGTAGATGGCTGCATGCTAAATCACTGTCAGAGAAATGAATGATGCAACATTAAAAGACAACAGAACACAGTAAAAGATAAAGTGCAGGATATCATACTGATGCTAAAATCAACCAATGTCTGCTTCAGCTGCACATTCATCTTTATTTTGCATAGACATTCACCTATTCTAGTTATTACTGAATGGAAGCTCTGAAGAATGTCACACAAATGGCCATTTAAGTGGGTGTATCTTCTTGTCTGGCACAAGAATATCATGGCATTATGGTTCCTGGATGCATATAGTGATGCCAGAAAATATAATGGCCATTTAAAGCCCTGTAACACTAATGGGACTATTCTAGTTCCACTGTAAGTAAAATACAAAATACACTTTGTTAAGCACTGGAAACAAATATTTAATTCGTCTTGTCTAAGATCTGTTCCACCTGGTGTAGCAATTTCAAAAACATACAGGAAGTCTGAATAACAAACACTGAAAGAGCCTGGGAACCGAGCATGAGTTGTGGCATCTTGACAAGTCTTTAAGTAATTCTTACAAGAACAAACACCCCTAGGCTCACTTGCTTCATTGCTTAAGTCAAAACAGAGGGTACACAGAGCCAATCGACTGCCTAGGAAATCAGATAAGTAGTGCCCAGTCTTTTAATAAGTAAATTGATGATATTAAATCACCACAAATGTAAAAAATATTAACCAGTGAGCTGTTGCAGGTGCAATAATAATGACAATAATGCACAAAAGCATAAGTGTAGTTGTATAATTGTCATGTTGACATTTCTTTTGTTTACATTATATGAATACACACAAAAATGTCATTGAAGTATAACAGGGTTTTTATTACAAAGAAAACACAGTGTAGCTAATAATAACCATTGGTACAACCTACCTCCATATTGCTGGAGGTTATGTGGACACGGAGTGTCCAGGAAGCTCAAGGACAGCTCACAGTCCCAGATTAAACAACATTCACTCTATGTCAAATGCTTAGCTCCCAAAACTGCCAAGCTAGAGGAAAATGAGCCCCCACATGACCCTGGCTGTGGATGACAGGATAAAACACAAGACAGTTTTGCCTGAAGGAGACTCGGGATAACGAAATAATCTTTAATCTCTGTCCCTTCAAGGCACTTTCAACACCTGTTATTCTTGATGGCATTGTGAGAGAGGGCAGCTCGCAGATTCATTTTAAGCCTGGTAATTATTACACTAATTATTCACTTTGGTGTGGGGTGATTACCAGTCCTCGTTCAGGTGAATACACGTCCGCTTGCACACCAGCTGAGGACATAGCTGCTCTGTGGAACAGTTGTTCCATTCCTTTTTCCCTTGCAGATATTTGACCTCTTGTCATGTTTGCAATCTGTACTTTGGGGGGAAGGGAGAAAAACAGCCAGAAACTTTTAATTGCTCAACAGAAACTGTAGTGAAAGGCACAGGTTCGACCATCTGTTCAGACTACACCATCTCTTTAGAACACAAATGTCCTATTTAAACAGGTTGCATGGTTTCCACTATCCTGTGTGATGGATGTGTTGGGACTTGGACTGGGCATTTCCCATAGCAGAGTAGTTTCTATGACAAGGAGACAATAGTTCTCTTAATTTAATGAGCATCCATAGTATATTTTTCTCTTTGCCATCAATAATTAATGAATCGAGATATATTCTTTTAATTTAACAGGATGCATTTATAATCAGAACTTGGGGCTCTTAAAGCCCTTAAGACAAATATTTCAGCTCTTTGACTAGATTTAATTCAATTAATAAAAATACAACATCAAATACTATGCCTCCATTAACAGATCTTTCATGTTAAAAATGAATAACATTAATATTGCATTTGTGGTCATCTGGAAACAGTTGTTTTCTGTTGTTGTGAAAAAAAAAACAATGATAACCTCAGAATTATCTGACATTTGCTTGAAGAATAAAGTTGAGCATATTCTGTATTTTATTTTATTTTATTTTTTAATTTTTGTCTCTTTATAGCCTTTCACTTGCTTAAGTGTACTTACTAACACTGTCTGAGGTCTCTATGCCCTGAGCCTTTTTATTTTCACAGAAGACTTAAATTACATTAATATTTACTGGTTTATGCTGCATAATATGCTACAGTCCCCATTAAAAAGTAACTGAAAATTAGGTGCTGGAATAGGACATGGGAAATATTAGGTGTATTTAGCAGCATTAAACTCACACGCAATTCCTTGTTAAAATACTGTAATAATTGTTTTTGTTTTTATTAAATGATCAACTGATAAAATCATTGTACATTTAAAATATAAGGCAAAACAGTTTGTAGTAGTTTTGAGATTTATCTGTATGATTTTGCATAGCAAATAATAATAAATGTATCCAAATGGTTATCAAAATACTGTCAATAATACTAATGCTATTGTTTAGTATTGATAATGCTAAACATATCTCAGTAACACAGCCACACATGTTCAGGTATTCACTCACCTATTGCTAACCTTGAACAGACTCAAACAGCAAATAAAGTCTTTTTAAAGTTAGAAATACCATTAAAAAAAAGCAGTTTTTTTCCAGTCCTCCTAAAGGTCAGGTTTCACTGTCTTTGAAAGCAGCACTGAAATATAAATGCTCTGTAACATAGTGTCTGCTGATTGCTCTACTCTCTAGGCAATGTCAATTTTGTGGAAGTACTTGCAGATTAAGTCGGCAGGACGTCAAGGGCCCTTGTAGAAGCTGCTATCTTGTCTTAGCGAAGGGTCCGAAAGCCCTTGTCTATTACTGGAGACACCCCAAGGACAGATGTTTTAGGCTTAGGGGGGTGATGGAGAATAATAGCACATTAGATTCCTAATGTCTCTCGGATGCAGGACTCGGGGGAGCCTGAACTCCTGGGTAATGCAAATTCATCTTTCTCTTTCTCTCTGTCTCTATCCCTCATTTCCTCCTTTCTTTCTTCTCTTTCTTCGCTCTAGCCAGAGTTGGGTCTTCTCTGCCTCTTGAGGTGCTAAATCTTAGCCTGAAGCTACATGCTACACAGTCCATTCATCAAACACATGACCCTCTCCAGTGAGGGACAGGATGCTATGGACTAATGAACTCAGTATGAACGTATGTGTGTCATATCTCTGTACACAGGGGAGGGAATCTTTACTTACTGTCATTACACAAGCAACATACTTTCATCATGTTTTAATAAAAAGACCTTTCCCTCTCTGTCTGCTCTACTTGTATTGCTATTGTCCTTGTCTTGGATGTAAGAAAAACACGGAAAAGCTGATTGTTACTGTGACCTATCAGGCATGATACTCAATCGCCATGTGAAACAGATGTGCATCTTTGTTTTAGTGTTAAAAGTACCTGCAGGGACATCAGTTTTGTCGTGGAATCTTTTGCTAACTTTTTTCCTACAAGGCCTTGCAGTCTGGTAAATATATTACCATAAAGCTAATATGTAATGTACATCACTGTGGTAGCATTCCCCTCTGGAGTTTTGTATTGTCATACAT
The DNA here is from genome assembly GCA_900302695.1 of Helostoma temminkii. Lineage (NCBI taxonomy): Eukaryota > Metazoa > Chordata > Actinopteri > Anabantiformes > Helostomatidae > Helostoma > Helostoma temminkii. Next base: position 169,507 of record OMLM01005194.1, read on the forward strand.
CATATGTAAATTGGGGATAGAGGGATTTTCATTTTTTTTTTTCACAGCGTGAAAGTTCACTGTACTAAACACATGCTCGTGATGTAAAATCCCTGCCCCCACCCTCTCAACACCAGTGTGGAGCTGCCACCTCCCCCCCCATCTCCAACCAACCCCGGGCCAAGGGTACACCTTGATGAGTGAAGAGGGAGGCTAATTCAGTCCTCAGGCTTAATTAATCCTATGTCTTATTTGATGAATGACTCCCAAATTATGCTGCAATAGTGGTATTTTTTTGTGGAGGGGGCTGCAGAGCGGCATGTTGACACGATGCTAGGAGAAAGTCAAAGTCGAGACTTCAGAGAGGCTAGACTTGGGGCTTTGTTTGCAAAGTTGTTGTCCTCTGTGGACAGTTTAAGCCCTGTCCTCTGACGTCAGGCCAGCTGCAGAGAATGGTGGCGCACTGCAGGAAGCATGTGTTTATGGATTTCTCCTAGCGAAGATCACTGTAGGAGTTCACTGCCTTTGTCTCGTGCTGGGTTTGTCAGTTTTGACAAACATGATTTGTTGTCTGCAAATAGCTAGAATGCCCTCTGATATCGTTTCTGTATCACATGAATATCTGCCTCAGGGTGGCAACACATTACAATGATAAATCCCATGTTTGAGTTTCTAATGAGAGGTGTCTAAACTATTGAAAACCAACAGTTTTATTATGATTCTAAATGTGATGCTTAATTGTTCAGTTATTTGACCAAGGTTATAGATGAATGAATGAAAATGTCATATGTCTAACCCTGGAGTAAATAATTACTTTTATTTAATCATTTTACAGTTATAAGTTGGCTCACAGCAGCTGTAATATAATGTATTTATTGTGATATGTACTAATTTTTTCAGCTGCAAATGTGCTTTTGGACCATATCACTACTGTCAAAAGATTCAGCGCTTCTATGTTTACCCTGTTTAATATGAATCCTTTTGTCTCAAAAGATTCTGCTTTACGTATGCATTGTCCTAACAGAGGTAGCACTTAAAACTAACGATGCCATAAATTTTTCTGGCTAATGTGGCAGGTGTAAAAAGAGCTTTGGCAGGTGGGGTGAAGGTCTGGTGATTTGAGAGGAAGCATGATGAGATTCGGTGGCCTAGCCCAAGCAATGAACTTGATTAAACTAATCTCATCTCTATCAAAGCATCACACGGATCCCCCTTGTCCCATTATTCATGGCAATGGGATAATTACACTGAGATGCATGGGGCCAGACAGACAGTACCATGACACGAACCCTCAGACTCTGGGCAATGCCGCCACTAGTATGTGGCCTGTTCATTTTAAACACAGATTAATTATGGTCAATGGGATGGTTCACATCTGTCACTCTTAGTGAGAAAAATGGAAATGATTGCCCTCAAGATGATAAAGGATGTATATTAAGTAATCTCCTAGTGGGAGGTTGAAAGGGGATGAATACGATCAGCATTTAAATTTTGATATCAGGACTATGAGTGTCAGAATAATTTAGAAAAACTGAAGCAATAGATGGGATAATACAAATGTTTACAGCCATTCTACTGGAAAACCCATAGCTCTATCTCCTAAAACCAAACCCGAACTGTGTGTGTTAAGAGGCGAGATATAGGTCAGTAAAAATCAACTGACATTTGGTTAAATCAATATAGTAAAGGGACAGAAGTGAAGTTTAATGATTTATATTATCTAAGTGTTTACATTCACAGTTCAGTCACCTAAAAAGAAATAAATGAAATAATCCAAAAGAGTTGCATTGCAACATTTATTTACTTTACTGCAATTTAAAAATATATTCTAGGTTGTTTGACCTTAAGCATGAAGACAGATAATATCTGTGTTTATGCTGCTAAAGCATGATTCAATATATTAAACAAAAATATGTCAAAATATTTTTCTTTTCAAATAAAATGTTTATATTTAATTACACATAAATAAAGGACTCAGATCAACTCAGAGGTGTCAACACACTTCAGCAGTCTATACAAAGTCCTTTTTTAAAATATATATACTACAATGAGAAAAAAACAAGGCCTTTTCCTTAAGTTCTAAATAAATATAACCCTGAGCAGATTAATTGTGTGTTTTAAAATGTTTTGTGTCTTTTATTTTATTGTTGTTTGGATGGCTGCATCAAACACATGAACATTTATTTTGTGTTCAGCAAAGCAGGATGAGGTGACAGTATTGACCTGCCTGCATGCGGGGCCCCAGCAAACACACATACACACACACACACACACCCCAAGGGACTCCTGCGGGACAACTGGGAGTCATGAACAGGCACAAGCAATAGACACCCAGCCAGTGTAATTATCTCCTGGAGTGGTGTAGTCAGTGAGCTCTGCTCTGACACGGTCAGAGCTGTGTGGCCCTCAGTGCTTGTCTGCAGGTTGTTTGTACCACCACAGTGATTGGACTTGCAGGGCCCAAGGATGTTTTTCTCCAGTTCAGTCTTTCAAGTCAGTCCCTGAGGACTAACATCTAGTCACTGAAAGCTGACCATACCACTTGAAACTAACAAGATTATTTGGTCGCATGTTGTGCAAGCTTTCCTTTCCTGCCTTTCTTATTCTTGAAGTCGCCTATGAAGGCGTTGTTAGAATACATATCAAAATCTGCTCCGTGTGAATATGTGACCGTTTATTATAATACAGAGGCTGTGCCCAGATGAGTGCAGACATGCTTATTTTCTTCTTCAGGGGTTTATATATTGAATTGGAAGTGCATATTAATTAACATCTCTCTCTTTGTGCAGTAATTCTTTATATTTGGATTAGTTCCAATGCAGTAAACATTCTCTCAGATGTAAATGTTTATTGCAGTGTTGTTTGTAATAGTCACCTTTCAATGAACCAGCATTTTATATGCTATGACACAACAGTTACAGATTGCAAATTAGAAATCTTTTAACTTTAAACACAGAGGGTGGTAAAAACTATATTTCTTTTCCTACCAATAAACTCAACACTTTGAGTGCTGAAGTCTGGATGCTGACTTGGGACTTGGTCCTGAAAAAAAAAAAAGAAAATACAATAGCTTGCTGTAGGGCTGAGGTCCACAAATTAGTTTGAAGTGATTCTTGCCTTTATTTTGTTGCCACTGCTATCTTTGATGAGTTCATGTGTAAGACAAGGCAACAACATGGTTCATGTGGTAAAATGTGATTTAGTAAAACTGTGTGTTGTGTCTTGTTTCTCAGCTGTTGCTAATTGACATAATGTATTATTCTGTGCAAATGTTCTGTGTTTGATATTTGACAGGTATTGCTGCTCTTACTTATGTGAAGCACTTTTCAGTAACTTCTGGCTATATCCTGTTGCACAATGAAGACATTTTTACTTATGATCTTATTATTTTATATCTTATTGTTTTGGCCAGTAAACAACACTGTACTCAAGCTATGTTATAGTAAAGAGAGCAATAAGTGCTAGTGTTTACAGGTTCCAGTGCCACTTACAAAAATATTAACTCAGCTGAAAATGTTCTGGTTGTGTAAGCTGAAGATAAAGAGAATTGACATTTGCCTAATAATACATTGTTAAAGTGCATTGCAGACTTCCATCCAAGTTTGAACTGATCTACAGCCATGTTGTTTTCAGTAACGTGCCACAGTATGAGGCTGAGCAGTCTACACAAGAAATCAAACAAAATGAAAAATTATATAGACAAATGTAGCTCAGAGTCTGTTGTTCAGCTGTTTCACCTGTGTCCTCTACTTCAGTGTTATACTTACCAATACACATAGGCTGCATTCAGTAGCACTGATTCCTTAGCACTGGAGCTATGTTATACAAATCTCTTAAAAGTTGCCAATTAAAAAAGTAAAGTCTGAGATTTCTAATTTCACATATTCCATACAAAGACAACAAACTCGTCCTCAGAAGCAGTGGGTCTGACACTGCATTGCTTGACATTGAGAGGGATGTAACCGTACATATGCTGTTCATCTTTACTTGTTTTTGGCTGGCTGAGTGAGTTTTAGAGGTTTTTACTTGTATCATGTTTTAAGTAAATCAACGTCTCTTTCAAGCGTGGCTGTTAACAGAAGCGTCCTTTCATTCCCCTTTTCTCCATCAAACCACACTAATCCTGATTTACACAGTTTAAAACCTTGGCCATACCTTCCAAGGAGATGGGGTAATTAAATTGGTACTTTTTACAAGTCGTACTCAATAAATCTGAATAAATTAACAAGGCATTACTAAGACTGCTACATTAAATTTGCATAGTGTGTTTAATGAATATGCAACTGCAAGTGAAAAGGTCTGCTACTGTGAACTCTTGAAATTAGCATAACTACTTCCAGCATGTTTCTTAAATAATGCTCTCATTTGCACATCACTGAGTTGGCTAATTCTAACTTCACTCACTGTACCCTCATAATTAAGACTCTTGCTTTAATTTTTAATGAAGTTTATGTTACATCAATCCTGACAGTAATGAGAGGGACATGGAAACAAAAAAGCTGCTAATAATTAAATTCACCAACCAGTCTGAACTGTAGTAATTCCTGAGGAGAAATTACATGACTAATTATTAATTTGATATTCATACTATTCCATGGATAGACTCACATAAATGCTTGTCTTGATGCCAGTTATGCTGAAATGCAAAATGCCTTCTCACTGCCCCCATGACTAGGAGGTCTCACATGGATTTTAGTGCACAATTAATCATGTTGACATTCACGATTAAATGCTTTTTATTGGCCCCGATTTATTAGGCCATATTACCTGAGTTGGTTTAACGCTGGTTGAAGTCTGTGAGTGAAATGAAGACATAAACAGAGTAATGATTGACTAACAGTGCTGATATGGAGGCAGCTGAGAACTGGAGCTGACTTTGAGCACGATGAATAAGAAAAGGATAAATTTAAAAAATACTCACTGTCTGTTCCCCGCTTCGCTGCTTCTTCTGTACAAAATTACATGACATACAATACAAATTGCTGGAGACTAAAAAGACCAACAACAACAACAACAACAACAAAATCTAAAAACTACCTAAAAAAAATACAAAACACTGTAGTATAAAAGTACCTTAGCGAATAATATTTACTTTTTAAAAGTATTTGTTTACATGTATTTATTGTCTTTGGTTTATTGTTTTCTGTTAATTCTTTAGTTTGTACATTTTGAGGAAGTATTTTCCATCTGACCCACATCATCTTCCACCTGTTGTCTCACTCGGATCTGCTCAGGAAACACCACTGAATGGATGCACATAGAGTCTTAACTATGCAGTTAGTTTCTCTCTGTTTTTGACACCTCTTAACTTTTAGCTGTTAACTTGGATGATTAATGACTACAATTATTCACATTTAAACATATTTTACATTTTAATATAGTGTATATGTGTTTTGCTTTGAAATTATATATTTAGGTCAATATGCAGACAGATATTAACAAAATGTATGATATCAGACAGCTAAAGAGTTTCTTTTTCTCTTCAAAAAGGCATGTGAGATGTGACAATACCCATATTTATCATAGGTAACTGTGAAAAATGAAAGGTTGTAATTTAGAGTTATGGTAAGACTACAATACATGCATCAGTTTTTTAAATTAAATAATACATGAAATACATGAAATAATAGTACCAAAACTCTGAATTTGCCATTTCGTAGATGAAAATATAATAACACTGATTTAGAGTGCATTTATTGTTTATCTGAAAACAGGTTACCGAACTCGATAAAAAGAGAACCTTACTCTTCACAATGAAAATTTACTTTTTTTTAAAAAAAAATTGTTCTACATCTTGATCTTCCCATATGAGTTGTCATGACAACTGCCTCTTCTGCTGAAAGTTAATTATTTGGGATTGTAATAGCTTTGGTTTAGACATGGGAGTTGAACATTTCCCCAGCTGATGAGACTAGTACTCTATCTGTGCCCACAGTCACTGTGACTGATGAAGACTTTTCCTGATATGCAGTAGTACTTGACATTTCATAGAATTTTCTCTGTGCTTTTCCATCAGTGCATTGTGATAGCATAAACCTCAAGTCTAGATTAAATTTGTTTGATAGAGATATAATTGCATTTTTGTGTGCATGCAGCCTGTGTGTATTTCCTATTATTCAAATGCTCTGTCACATGTGAAGTACTTGCTCCTGAACAGGTCAGAGTCAACAACATTATTTTCAAGTGTAGACCCTTAAGGGTCTAGTAATCAACATGACAGTTCATCAGTTCTCTTACTACTATACTTCAAAAATAAATCTTGTATATCAGCTACAATGCTGCTTCAAGAACACTTAATCAACTGGATTTCAGACTCATAAATACATATTTTTCTCTAGACATTAGCAATGCTTTTCAAGGTCCTTGGCTGCCAGCTATGGGTTGCATCTTCGCGGGGATGGTGTCACAGCAGTCTGGTGGAATAATGATGCCGAGTCGGCGCTGTGCCCTGCCTTATGAGCATGCTTTTATAGACGCACAAATATTCGAGCCTCACCCTAATTAATATGACAAAATCCTTCTGCAGGGTTGTTTCCTGTGCCCTTTTGATTAGCCGTGGATTAACTGGACCTTTATGTTTCCCTCACTGCACTCGCGTTTTCAGCACAGGTTAGCTCCTCTATTACTAAACAAATGAATTAGTGCCTGGAAATGTGTCATGCATATTACCTTTCAGCAGGAGGCACATTGAGCTGGTCAACCATAAAGGAGCAGTGCAAAGCATACCATGCAACATTACTTGTTTGCGTTTCCTTTTAAAGCTTTGTGTGATTTACTGTGAGGCTTGTTTATGCTTAGCAATGCAAATTTGAGTATTACAGCAACATATATCACGCACCAATTAAAATATATCAATAGAAGTGGCACTTGGTGATTAGTCATTGTGTTAGTCACCCCTGGGCAAAAGACCGGACACTGCTTTAGTGGCTGGCAAAATTCAAATAGTAAGTGACATTTGTAAGGAAGGAGAGGCTCTTTAAAATAACAGCCACCTTCAAGGTGTAGGTCAGGAAGAGCAAAGCCCAGTTTATCTGTTCTAATTTGTCTCTATTGCACTTGTTCACAGATTATGTTTTTTAATTAAAATTTCCATGGTATCTCATTCTGTAACCTTCCCCATGGGTGTCCCCAGCATCAGCCTTGTGTTTTTGTTTATGTGTGTTGTAAACACTCCTGTATTGTTACTGTGTATTGTGTTGTTCTGGTCTTTGGCTCTGTTAGCCATCCTTGGAGACCAGACATTTCCCTTATGTATAAGATGAAAGACAGAACAAAATGCCCCTCATTTGGTCCCAGTTGGTTAAGTGTGTTCTGATCACTGCCAAGGTCTGAATGAACATGCGTCACACAAAGGACTGTGCCTTCCAACCACACAAGCTCACAATAAAAAGGGATTTGCCTTAGTTAGACGTCTTACGCACTAACCCCCAACGGAGAGACGTGTTGGTAGTGTTGCCGAGGACAAGTCAACTTTCTCAGAATTGATCCCGGAGTTCAAAGCTTTTTATCCTACATTATTCCACGTTGTACAAACTTGTACTGTAATTAATTTGGGCCAAACAGTAAACGCTTGAAGGGTCGTAATCATTCTCTACAGTTTATCCTGCAATAAAAGGATAATAGAAAGGTAAAGCAAACAAAAAGGTTAAAGTTTATAGGTTAAACGTAAAACTTTGACCTTAAGAGGTTGTAATTTCACTTAAAGCGGATCAATATATCGATCCATTTCATACTATTCAGTCAACATGTCATCTATCATCTGATATACAACACTGTTTAATGACATACACACACACACACACACACACAGACACGTCTTTCAGCCTGGACTTCTATTAATGTTATTTCATCCTGTGATCTTTTCTTCATTGTGAAGCTGCACAGATTCATAATGATCCTTCTCAAAGCCTTCCACTTCAGTGCATCCTCTGTGAAATGTAAAATATGATTGAACTATGTTAATTCATACTTTTTTTTTGCATAATAGCCCCTTTATCTTTCTTCTTCTTCGTGGTGAAAGTTCACTCTTCTATTGAGTTAGTTGTTAATATATTATGATCTCACATCACTTAATATTGCATTATTCTCTTATTTTCAACAGTATATACAGTAACTGAGAATGTCCATGATTAATGTTCATCTGAAACTAATTTATTATACAGTGATACGTGGTATAGTAGGAAGAGCTTCTGCATTCTCTTCTCGGTATTGAAATGGACTCTATTATTGTAATTCTGCTCTGTCCTTCTCTTATCTTTCTCCCATTTACATTTCTTCCGTCTCACCATCTTCACAGCCACTTTTCCTTTTGCTCTTTGCTCCTGCTATTTAATATCTGTCAGATGGCTAATTATCATGTGTAGTATAATAGAATGATTTGTTGTTACAGATTCATCTGTCACCAAAGCTAAATGATGAAATGAGAGTGTGAGCAGCACTGTCTTGTCTGTAATGAATTATGCAGGGGGTCAGGGGCCTCTGTTTTGGTTACAGCCGACAGCACAAACACAGACCTCAGGTAGTACACTCATCAGTCCTGCTGTTTCTCACCATATGGAGTCAATGAACTGGGACACACCTCCCACACACACACACTTCATATACACTCACACTCATATGCCCACAGACACCGTTTCATAGCAAAACAGCTGATAGATGTATTGATGTTCCTTCATGGTGTCCAAAATTGTCATACTGACAATTCAAAAAAATCCAATGAGATAGATAGATAGATAGATAGATAGATAGATGGATAGATAGATAGATAGATAGATAGAGATAGATAGATAGATAGTATTACTGTATAACACAACTGGCTCAGGCAGCAGAGCCTGTCCCCATCTGATGGCCATGGAGTGAAACTGCTGCATCTTAATGTTAATGCTGCTTATAAAGGAGGAAAAAATGATAAAATAAAATAAAAATAAAATCAAGATTTTTTTTAAATATACAAAAGATTACTTAAAACATCAATTTGATTTTTTTTTTAGCTAAGACAAATCCACAAATCAATATTTCTTCTCCTTTTTTTCAACGTTTAATTGACTGAAAGTAATGAAAGTATACCACAGACAAATTGAATTGGATGTTCCCAGCTCTGGTCAATTGAGATATCTGTTACAGATGATGTGCCGTATAATGAATGCCTGTTTTATGTAATTAGACCATTAAGCATAATCCGAGCATATGTTGTAAATGCCCTGAGGTCTTCTTCCAGGTACTCCCTCTGATGCCCCCCTAGAAACAACTAATGGAGTGGGCTGCCAGGAAGACTGTAATCCCGCTGTTTGATAAAGTAAACAACAAATATATTCAACGTATTATCATATCACTAATAATAATATTTAACACCAGAAATCGTGGCTTCTGGTAGATTTCCTTTTCTGGACTACCATTCATATTCAAGGTGGAAGCGTGCGAAGATGGCCTTTGAGTGTTATGAGCATCTCGTCTTATAGGACAAATCTGCCATTGAGTAGGTTCTTGTGAGAGCCCTCTGTCTGCTAATTAATTGTCATTCTGCTGAATATTCATACCTTATCATCAGCGCGTCCTTAATTGCACCGTAAAACATCTCTGGGGGCTGAAATCACCACGGACTTAATTAGAAGCACAGGCCTATTGGTTGGGTTGGAGAGTCACAGTTTGCAGCAGACAACAAACTGTACCTGCTTTCTCTCGCACTGAGCGTGTGTTTAACACTGAGGCCAGGCAGATAGGAAATCCCTTTAAACCTACAGGCCTGCAAATGCTAATCTGCGTGACGAAAACTAGAAACAACTCAAACAGAAAATTGGACACTAATTTGCTGGAATTATGAATGTTTGTCTTGAAAAAATGCACACATTTATTGGTTGATTACTAGACTAAATATGTGATGTTTAAAGTAATGACGGGTAATTCGAAATCACCGCAAAACTACAGAAGTATACACCTATATGTGCAAAAAATATTAAGAATTAAATCAAATCTGTAATCGAGATCAAGTTTGAATTATGTTTGTTAGTTAGTTTTTTCTTTCCATACATGAGCTCGACCCTTGAATAAATGTTTTCTCGCGCAATCAGCTTCACCTTCAGCTTTAAATTTCTCTTAATCGTTCTCTGAAAGGCAGTTTTCTCGCCTTTCCGCAGGTCTGGGTGGCAGCA
>OMLM01005194.1:192864-212824 GCA_900302695.1 Helostoma temminkii
AACTGGAATAAAATGATTTATAAATGAAGCATTGCTATGTCTGACATTGCAATAGTATTTTATTTTGAAATATTTAACTTGTCAGTGAACTCACATACACCTAAACAGGAAAGATAGGGATGTGTGTGAGTATGTAGGCACCTGTGTGTGTGTCCTGTGCTGGTGTTTGAGAGGATGGAGCACTACAGCATATTTCTCTGTCAATCTTCACACATGTCCACAGTGTTCAATACACTTTGGCAACCTCTGCAGATCTCAGTTACTTTTCAGATGAACTACAGACTTCTTTCTCCTTGAATGAATTCTTTCTTAAGCCATTCTACTTTTCTTTCCTGAATCATCCTTTAATCCAGAGAAAAGGCCCCAAGAACTGGCTGTCATTTAATGCTGCCACTGCCAGGACTCTTAGCTTAAATAAAGTCAGTGTAGCATGAATCTAATTCTGTGGATGTATGGGCCTGGGACGGTGAACGTTGCGTCTGGAGAGCCAGTCCTCCTCAAAACCTCCGTGCGAATGCTTGGCGACTGCACAGTTACCACAGTGAAAGGACCACCCACTTAGGGTTGAGAGGGGATTTGAAGCTTCCCTGCCTGCTCATTCCTTTCCAGGCCTTTCTGATACTGTTTGTAGCTCATCCAATTGTAACCCTCTTAACATTACTCTATAGCTTTCTGAAAGTAAGCTTCAATTGTCAGTCTTTCTTTTAGGATAGTATGCATGTGTGTTGGAACATCTTGAAGGATTTTCTCACAGCTTTAAACATACATTATCAAATCTTGTTAATAGTTAAGTTCATAACAAACAGAGACAACTCAAATATTGAATTTAGACTTTGGGCTTTCGCTTTTCAGCACAGAATATGCAAATGAACTACAGCAAAACTAATTATGCACCTCACTTTATCAGTGTTGTTCAGTTGAAATATAAGTAAAACATTTTTTTATTCTTTGTCACTAAAGTCATCTAACTTTAGAAATCTCAACATTGGTGTTAAATTACTGGACAATTTTCTCACTTGTGTTCTCACATTTCCTGAATTTCAGTGTGCCTTACACAGCATCTCCAGGGCTTCCCTCGCTGCTTTGCCGGTCTTCTTTGAGGTCTTGTATATTTGGATTTCCCGCTTCACTGCTCCACCCCAACATGTTCATTTCCAACTGCCCTTCTCCATTTACAACCTGTTTTTATCAACTTTTTTCACAAAGCACAACAAAACAAAGGGAGGGGAGCTTCGCTGCTCGCGGGGGGCTAACACAGCCACGAACATTGTCCATGAACTTCTCCTCATCTCCATCCCCCAGTGTTATAGACAAACAATCCTTTCCATATGCAGTGGAAGGGGTCATGGCGTTAACAGAAGGAGGAATGCTTTGGGGAGAAAATATTGTTCAGCAATGACACAGAAGTAATTTGGGTCTCACTGAGTGATTTCATCAGGGTCTTTGTTACCTCAAAGTGTTTGACCCAGAGGTCCCTGTCAGCCCAGTTGTTAATGGGAGCCAGAGCAGAGTGACAGGCCCAGAAAGTAAAACATTTTACTACTAATAGCAGGCCTCCAGAGGCTTAGGCATAAATATTTAAGCTCTTCTCCCTTGTCCCAAATACTGGGGGGTCTCCATGGTGCATTTATCTATAATGCAAGAAGAAGAGCAAATATATCCGCTGGATGCTACTTTACCAGCTTGTTGGCATTTGTTTCTCAGCTTTGTTAAGTGGAATAAGAGCCCATGTTAATGAAAGCATTTTCTTTAAGTAAGAAACTTAAATCGTGGTGTAACTTCCTTAAGCTTCTCAGTGCTGCATAACTAAAAATATTAACTTTTTAAAATACCCATCCTCAGCAAGGTCTGAGAGGATTTCCCTAATATAGCTTGGCATGAAGAAGGGGTACTAGCTTTGGCCTATTTCTCAAAGTAAACTTCATTAAAAAGGCTATGTGGCTTGTGAAGGTGGTCTGACGTGCCTTGAATGATGGTCTCCACAAACAAAGCTGCTACACAAGCCATCGAATCATCTCTGTCAAACTTTGGCGTAATCTGAGCTGATCCTCTTAAAAATATTTAAATGAAAACATTTGCACATCAATGGGCTCCATGGCAACACTGTGTGTATTCTTCTTTGGGGTGCCTCTTTAACACTGAGCTTTAGAAAAGCACATCTCCTCTGTTGTGTTGACAAACAACAAAACAAACAATATTAAATGGAGGCGCTGAGGTTTTGCACAACACTGATGGATAGACGAATCTGAAAAGGCCGAAGAAACCCAAGTTGAATGAACACTCAAGTTTGAGACTCTGGTAATTATATGATTGGTGCTTGGGATGTCTCATTATACACAGGGGCTACAAACCAGAGTGAGAGCATTTTGAATAAGATAACCAAGGTTGTGAGAGTAAATTTAATGCAGGACTTTATATGCATTCACTGAGCCTCCTCATCAGTACTTTACAGCTGCTTATTATTGCTCTCCATAGTGAAACCTGTGAGGAGCACCTCTCCCCCTAGTGGCGGAAAATAAATCAGCCTAAATGAACTTCAAATCATCTCCTTGCTCAGGTTTGACTCCTTCACCCAAGCAGCTCGCATCGCTTGTGAATATATTATAATATAAACTCAGGCATTTTCGTGGGTGAAACTGTTGCAACAAAATGTGATTATGTTTGTGAAAATAATAGCGCTTCCGCGGTACTTCCTCTGCATTCTGGGAAAAGTGCTATGTATTAATATAGCTTGTGGCTTCATTGAGTTTTGGATGGTAGATTAATTAATTTGTGGCTAATAGGCACAAACATGAGAAAACAAACTTCTTTACTTTAAGCTCAGGCTGTACATGCATCTAAGTAAGTAATGTAAATTATGCAGAATGTGTTGATTATTCTGACAAAGAGGTTTTTGTAAGAGGTGCTTTACAAGATTGCTCCTTCCTGGCATTTTATCAATTGTACACTTCCATAAATAAGTTATGCTGCAGATTTGAATTATTAGTCTGCTTTGCTCTAACAAATACTGTGAAGTGATTAATGACAAGGGTTGTTTATAAGTGAGCTAATATCATTAATTTTAACAATACAATAACATGTAGTCTATTTAATATACCACAAATACACTCTGCTAGTTTGCATAATAAAGGACTACAGCAAATATGAACTTTACCAAAGGACTAAAACTGTCACTCTTGAGTATGTGACAGTGTGTGTGTATGTACATGTGTGTGACACTATCAGTATCGGTAGTAGTACAAGAAGTGTTCATCCTTCTACATAATACAGGTGGAAGTTAATTATACAGCTTTTTTTTTTCTGTAAATCCTTTATCTGCACTCTCGGCAGAAAAAACTGAAACTCTGATGCAATACAAAAGAACATCTGAAGTCTTGTAACTCTGCTGCAATCCATGCACGCAAACTGGTAGCTTACAGAAATAGAGCCCCCCTGGTCCTCATCTTAAAATGTGCTTTAATCAGCAGAACATCAATTAACAGTTGGAAACAAAATGTCACCTTATCGTTTCAGGGGAGAAGATTTCTCCCCTCAAGCTTTAAATCGGAAAACTTTTAAATTCTTTCTTATGGTAATGCTCTCATTGTACTGTGTGTGCTAATACCATCTTCATTTACTGGGGCGTTAATTATATTTACAAAGTTTTAAAACTCAAAAACAGCAATTACAGCCAAATAGATGTACCAGAAAATGAAAGTATTCAAACGTGTTTTTCCAAAGACACTGTTAATCTAAGTTTTGTAGTTTTAGGAGATGTTGACATTTATTCTTCTGACTCAGCCAACACAAATTAATTGCAAAAGATGGACTAGACCGTCTGGAGAATCCAACAAGGTTTTGAGGGGATAACAAATGTTAAGATATTAAATTACTGCAACTACTAATAAACTTGACTTTGATGTAAAAGCTCAAACAAACATACACAATCCTTAAGGCATTCTCCAGTTAATTATGTGATGAAGAAATTCAAGCAATATACCTAGAGGAATGTCCTTAAAAGGATCACTTTCACTTGCACAGACTACCTTTATGCCACGGTGATGCTGCATGTAGTTAATTTGTTACTATATTTTGAGTATGTTTTTATACTACTAATTTAATGTACAGGGTTTTTTTTGTGTGTGTTTTTTCCAAAGTGGATACAGGAGTCAGTGTGAGATCCGCTCTGTCTGAAGATTCGGTCCAAAAAAGGCTTTCCTTTATTAAAAGCAGTATGCATGTGAGACTATGCTGATGCAGAACAGTGCATCATATATCAGCCAAGTCTTGCCCATGTGATAATTCTCCAAAGTTAAACAGCCATAAAAGGCTTGAGAACTCTGACCTTCACAATCTAACTAAGCAAGAGAAGCCAATGATGTGGAACAGACCCATCGCAGCACTCACATGATGATAAACTATGCTCCAGCTTTGCTAAAAAATAACTGTATGTCTTCGATGACATATATAGCACCAGCATTTCAATACGATCCCAATTTATTTTGCACTAAAATGGTTTATTGTCTGCTATAAAGCATACGCAGCAAGAGGCGGAAGGACGAGGCTGCTTCAGTGCAGCGAGTGTGTCTCAAAGGCAAATTGTTCTCTGTGCAGCTCAAGAGCACATCTCAGTGATGTGCCTCAGCTCCACAAGAAGGCCGTAAAAACTATCAAAACTTATAAACCTTATCATTAGTCTGCCTCTTGTCACTCATTTCTGCTACTATACTCACAGTTAGCTGTTTTCCTTCGACGACTTTCTACAAACTAGTGAAAAACTTCTATTGTGAGTGGGAATTTTGGCACAACAAAAACTAATTTGATCTCATAAGGGGTGTTTTAGAACAACACCCCAACCACAACACACACACACAAATTCAATGCATTTACAGACATTTAGGCTCCCGAGAAGTATTTGTCACTTTCTGTCAAAAAGTTATTATGAAGAATAAGATGGAAAAAGGAGGTTTTGCTTATTGTGAGGCTCATGATACTTGTGTCATGATACAGGGTCATTTACAATCCTATAACATATTCAGACACTGAGCAGATAAGCGAGCAATACATCTCTCACCATGCCTGCCCTTCACACTTGTCATAGCAGCACCATAAACAGCATCCATAACAATTGAACCCACAAAGGGAAAACCTCCAGTATGCAGAGGAGCCTGGAGCTAGGGCATACTTTGCTAAGAAATGGACATGTTTTTTCAAGTCGCGGTGAATATATGAAAAACATTGTTCTTGTGACAAGCAATACATTCTCAGCAGGAATTTTATTGTGCAGCAAACAGCCCTATAATTAATGAATAATGTAGTGTTTAGTGAGAGTGTTCTAGTATTTGTATACTTGGAAGAGGAAATCTATATGGGTATGTAATTAATCATAATTAAGAAGATTTTGACAAGAGCTTGGGGACAGAGCAGACAAAGCCCTCTTTCTATATTCCCAGGGAAGGCACTATGAAATGATGGGAGAGGTATGCAGGCAGCTAATGAGATATGTTTCCATTAGCTCTTGTTATGGGCTTTAGCTTCCTCTGTGTTAAGGGAGATCATTGAGGGTTACAACCGCTGGCTGGAGAAGGGATGATGCGCACCTCCTTGTTTCCCTAAATCTCCTCCTTAGATCTATTACAGTGCACTTCACAAGGCTAAGTACCATTTAATTTAGTCGCCCTCCCATATTTATCTTCTGCTTGTGATTTATGTGGTTAGAATATGCACTAGAAATGTAGGGTAACTCTTTTCTGTGCTGGCCCAGAGAATTTCATGTTGTGTCCCATGAACAGCTCTTCCCTTCTTTAATTAATTGTTAGCTAAATTAGTAATGCATATATCCTAATAATTATTTTCAAATTGTTTATTTGTGGATGTTTGTGTGGTTTCTGGTTTCAGAATTAGGCATGTCATCATAACATAATCCCAGCTGCAGCATCATAAAATATAAAAGCTTCTCTCCTGAGGCCACTGGTGAACTCTGCCTTCTGTGTATTTGATCTTATCTAGTACATTGTCTAGTACCATTGCACTACCCTGCATATTGCATATTTGCACTCGGAGACATATGCACATTTAACTTATTTTCACTCATATTTTTTTCTTGCAAAATTTTAATCCTGTCTATTTACTGTTTCTAATCACCAATTGCACTTTGTTTATGTGCATCAATATATATATGATGTATATATGATAAATTTTCAAATTCTTTATTTCAAATAAAATATCTTTTTCTTCCTGAAAGCTATTTATCAAAATCTGTTCTCATATTCTGATTATTATTTACACCCAAATAACACACATTTTAAATAATTTAATAGTGAAAAAAAACTTGGATTAAATACTAAATAAATATTTCCATTACCATTAATTCAGCAGTATAGCTGGAGTAAACTGAAACTAACGCTGACCCCAGTTTGGCTGAATTCACACATGTAATACACGCAGGATCTAATGTACTTACAAGTAAAGAGAAGGTGTTTCACATCCTGAAATCATAGAGCTACAGAAAGATAAGACAGAAGTCAGTAACCTTAACACTGAGGAAAGTTCTTCGATGACAGGAGCTTGTCAGCACCTGCGTGTATGTGACTGGTCGAAGGCTTGGAGAGTTTACTTATGAAAGCCTCTTTAAAGTCCAGAGAGTGTAAGACAAAGAGGCGCCCCTGTGATAAGTGACTTCACCCCTCAGCCCACCTCTCTAATTTTCCTTTTGAAAATGAAATGAGCTTGTCTGTGTGTCTCTGCGCTGTTAGTTAATTACTCTTCTCAAGCAGTGTTGAGAAAGTGGATGACAAAGTGAGCATACCATCTGCAGCAGCTACTTACTGGAGGCCAATGCCCTGAGAGCATGAATACTGTCCTGACATTGGTATTTCTCACTCTGAGTTGCTCCTCCAGTCTGGAGCAGCAACATCTCTGGTTGAATAATTTAGCCATTGCTGCAGCAAGTCTACAGCGATCAACCGCAAAGACAGCCAGCCTGAGGAGGAATGACCTGGAGGTGGGATAGTTTACACATGTTCCATTTGGTTTAAATGGCCTAAATGAAGACATGGTTCTGTTCAAAACAAGTGAATGAATATTGATTATTAACATGTTGACGGTCAAGTTAAAAGGAACGTGTCGCTTTCTGCATTGCACTATAAGATCATCATGAGCAGTAAAGAGTAGAGATTTGTTGAGTGATCTGGAGAGCTGTCCCACTTGGCGAAGTGCTGAATTGTGTTTGATTTCATAAATAATTGCAGTCATTGGGGACACACATTGTTTTAGGCTCAACCGAATTGTTTACCCATGCCACATGTCTGAGGGAGAGACACTGTTGTGGATACACATCGCCCTCAAGGAATCTTACCCAGGACTCATGGTTGGCAGTGTATTAAAGGCTTTTCCAGTGTGTGTGTGTGTGTGTGTGTGTATTAAGTGAGGGAGAGAAAAACAACATGCATCTAGTACTTGAGGTATTTAGGCAAAGCTGTAAGCAAACACATCCGTAGCTAATGAGGCTTGGCATATGGAGTAATGATTGAAATTCATCATACCTCACTGTTGCTCTAGTGCTGGAGTGTTAGGCTCTGTAACTTAGACAACCACTAAAAGAAGCTTTTTTTTCTGCCCCAGTGTTAACAAATTAATCGACACATACGTGGGCCAAAAAGAAAGTTGAAAAGAAAGGTGATTGATTGTTCCCTTGTTGCCTTCCTGTCAGCTTGGTTTCTGTCAGCAGAGGATACATGAAAGATGGAAACTATCAGCGCCTCTGGCACAAATCCCTCTTTGCACTCAGAAATGTAGAAATTCTTCAAAATAACAAAAAGTGAAGAACTTTTTCTGTTCTTGTGACCCCAAGAGTTTTCAAAATAAGAAGGAAAAAGAAATTTCTTTTGGAGGAGGTGTGGCACTCACTTCTACATTTGTTCATGAGAGCCTTGTGAGGAAGTCTCTCTGGTGAACTGTGTGTATTTTTGTGTACAAATGTGTAAACTTGCACTTGTGTATGTGCTATAGAGAGCTGGAGAGGTGGAGGCAGTGGAGAGAGAGCTGATTAGGAATCAGTGTTTATGCTTCATCTACCAGTGTTTGGTGTTGGAGATGAAAGGGACTGGAGGTGGAGGTGTGGGTGCAGGTGCTTGAATCTTTACCTCTCTCTCATTGCGCAGTGAAGGGACTGCTTTGTCCCTATTATGGGTGAGTGTAGAGATCTCAACAGTCCCAGTCACCCCTTAAAAAACAGCAGTGCTGTGAAACAGGCACAGTGCCAATTAGGATGGAGCAAGCAAACATATGCTTCTTTCAAAAAATCCTGATGAAAGTGCATATTGTCATAAATTAGAGTACAATAGATTGTTGGGTGTTTGTGTGTAAATGTTTAATTAACCCGCTTCCCTACATCACTGTTGTGCTTTGCAGCTAAGGAATCAATCTACTTAGCAACCCATTTAACAATACAAGGCCTGCCTTGTATGACACATTCATTGGGGACAGCTGAGCAGTTGTTAATGTCTCCAAATTAACAAAGCCATTAACCCAAGTGATAATGGTCTGTTATGTGTGTATGTGCAGGTTGTCCAAGGACGATAACTCTGAATAAAACCTTGATCTAATTTTCTTTATGGCTTCAGGTGAATTATCTGTATTTTAATGATCACCGTCACGTTTAAACCTGGATGCCAGTGACTGAAGATGCATCAAGACTGGTTGTGTTTAATCAGGAAGGAAAAGGAAACATTAAGTGTTAATAGTAATTAAAAGAGTTAATAATATTATAATAATGTAGTAAATAATATATTATTAATATTTCACAGGGTGAAATTCCTTCATATTGTTAAACTTCAGCTCTTAATTTTCACAAATTCAAATATTTATCCAACATTTCATTATTGCATGTGAAAGATAAGGATATGTAAATCATAGACAAATCTTCATTTTATCACCTATTAAGTTCATTGTGTTTTTTTTTCCTCCAATGATATACATTATAATAGCGAGCAGACTGCATCCCCCTCCCCTATTTGCAGAGATCACAGAACACAGAGGGGGCCATGATGACCCCATCCCAGAGGAGCCTGCTGTTTTGCCTGGAAGGTAAAGAGCTGGGATGCAGAGGAGTTTTTTGATTTAATCACCGCGCTCCACAGTGCACAATGTGTACTAGGAGGAGATGGCAATTATAACGCCCATGCCGGCCTGCTGTCCTGCCCGTGTGGTGATGTATTCCCTGGGGCATCGCAGGGAGATGGTGGCGGGGGCACCGCTACCATGAAAGAGAGCAGAAATCCCCCCGCAGACACACCAGGCTTATCAGTCTGCACTAAGCGCGAATGACGAGTCGTATCACCGGGGCACGCCACACTTAGTTAGTGCCTCCGTTTAAGCAGAATAAACACTTCAAAACAAGGTGCAGGGTATTTTTGTGTTTTCTTTTGTGTGTACTTTTCTGCCAATCCAGAAAATCCCAACACCACACTGACCCAGTTTACATCCCTGCCTCAAATCGATTTGATTACACAGCTTTGTACACAGCGGTTTCACATTTTCTTTAATCCTCATAATAATGCCAGTCTCACAGTCCAGATTTAAAATACCCTTTTGATTGCATTGTTTATACTAAGAGGAGGGGATATGGTATTATGATACAATATTGATATTTCCATAAATAAGTACCAGTGCCACCTCTCCCACATACTGCATTCGTCAGACTTTTCATACTGAGAGGAACTAGCTCAACAACTTTTCATATTGGATCAATCCTACAAGGAATATTGTTGTTTATTGGCAAACATCCTGACACATCATCACACACAATGAAGCGGGCATGAATAATTAATATCCTCTCATACAAAATATTCACTTGCGCTCCAATGGTGTTTACTCCCCTGCAGACATGCATACTGAGGATAACCTCTGCTGTTTAGAGGAGCTCCGCATCTCACTTCTCTGCTGCTGAATACTGAGAAGTTACAAGAGACACAGTAACAACATAAAAGCGGCAAGAAATAGATCAGTAAATACACAGCAGTACTGTTTAAAGAGTGGCTCGAAAACACCGTGATTGTGTTTTTGGAACCAGGAAAAAATGGTGCAGTGAAGAAGCTATGAGCCAGTGACTGCAGAGAGACTGAGGCTTAAAATTAGTGCACGTGTGAAATGATAATTGGTTTGATTTGTATGTCATTTCAATAAGGAGTGTTTTAGGCCACAATTAAATCCTTAATAACTGTTAGCTTTGTTTATTAAATCATAAATGTGTCATTTTAGTATAATAACTGCAACCTTTTTTTCATTTCTAGAGGCTCCATTAGCCATCATTGTCTCTCTGTGGTGTTTTTGTTCAGGTTTGACACCTGCTGTTAACACTTGTTTGCATTGGATTTGATTTGGCTCCACGTATCCTTCCTTCAGGATTTCAAAAGTCGCTTAAATTTATTTTCAGCTTCATGAATTATGATCTAGACAAACGACCATTGTTGTTATTACTTTGCCACATTTGAGTACATTCATATTAAGTTAGAAGCTCCGGTTTAGAGTAAAACCAACACAAAAGTGAATTTTGTATACCTTAGTGAATGTAACCCAGTTGGCTCCTGTAGATAGTGTACAGCTGAATATTAAGCTAGTGACTGATTGATGGAAGATGGTTCAGCCCTTGGGAGACGTCTTTGTGGGAGAAATGACACTCCCCTTGTAACCGTCTCGGAAGTCAATGCTATCACACTGTCAAACTCAGAACTTGCTTCCCGCGTTTCTTTCATTTCCCCCCGTCTCCGCATTCGAAATCATTCCCACAGCCTTCAGCTATGAGAGCAGACTTTTAGTGCACGTCCGCTCTAGACGGGAAGTGTGGGGGACGGGGCGCATCCTGGGCCACCCTCACCAGGGAAAGTGACAGCCTGGATAATTGGCACTAATCAAGTGACTGCTTATATTGAGAGAATACAACTATCTGCACAGAGATTGACCCACAGAGGTAGTGCCCAAGGCCCTTAACTCTCCTACAATAGATTCTGTCAATCCACAGTGTATGACAGTTGTCATTTATCAACCCAGTCCCTCTTTTTGGTCAATATGCAAAAATGAAAAAGTCAGAAATAGAGAATGAAAGAGAGAGGGGGTGGTGGGAGAGGACTGGGAGTAAGAGAGACATTTTGTATTTCACATCAAAACTAGGATGTTATGGAGAGCATACTACATTATTCTTTTTATAATTTCTCTCACAGCTATTGCTTTGAATTACAGAGGACTTTTTGTCAAAAGCGAGAAGGAGATGAATCAAAAATTCATCTGAAGAAGTTCTGCATAGGGTGAGGCGAATATACCTCTGGTGGAACCAACATTTGCAAAAGTTCTATCTCCTTAAGCAATTATTAGCGGTGATAGTTTGACATGTACAAGAGTTGTCAACAACTGACTTTAAACAAAGTACAAAGCAGAAGTAAACACTGCCTTGGGCAAAATTAACTTGGGGGACTAGCCACCTCATGAATTATAAATGGCTATCTATTACTGCAGTGAGTGGTGCTATCAGGAGGCTTCATTCACTGGAATAGACTAACCTATTTTCAATATATCTGAAAGTGAAGTGACAGTGAAGCACTAAAGAATGCAGTTCAGGGGAAAATGAGCCTGTTATTTAGTAAACGAGTTGTGTAATTTCTAAATTGTAGCAAACTAACCATGGAATACCCTCAGGGGTTTGTGTCATCAGCTATACATGTTTGCCTACTAACTGCCATTCACTTGCAAATTAATTCCCTTTGCAGAGCACATTTTAATCCATCTAATTAGCAAAGTGGCCTATACATAAAAGCCTATGTTTTATCTTTTTAATCCTCACCTCCCTGATGCTGCCTGGAAATAACTAAATGATCTCATCTGAGATAATACTGAGTCAGGATCATTTTGTCTAACTGGACTGTGATTTAAAATGTGTCCTCTTTGTATGTCTCTGTAGTTGAAAGTTGCCTGTGCACAAACCAGAGAGGTTTGCATCTCAATAAAACAAAGTTTGAACTCATTCAACTCAAGAAGTTCAAAGTATTTCTTCTTTATATACCTATAATAAATCTCAAGATGAAAATCTAGTGCTGACCTAAAATGACAAAGATGAGGGATTAGAAAAGCTCCCAAATGCAGCTATGCAGGAGCCATGAGGAGTGTGGCTGGTCAACATTGATAAAAGACAGCAGCATGTCCTGATGAGGGACTTGTGCCTGTCTGAGCCTTGTGGGCTCTGTTTCCGAAAGGTGTTGAGATGTCTGGGTTGGCATCTCTCTGGATACACGTGTGTAACCACTGGAGGACTTGGAAACCTGAACTGCTCAGACTCCCTGTAGAACAAGTCACTCACCAAAGGCTTCTTTAGACATCAGAGAAAACAGATGCTGAAAGTCAATCAAACAGAGCACTGGTAGTTTTTAGTGGTATGGGAGAAGAAGAGGAGACTAATTTTCATTTGTTTCTCTTATAGTGGCATACGTAATCATAAGCTTTTCAGTTCTCAATTTGTCATTTTTACAATACATTTTGGATAAAGCTGCAGAAATCATCAGTTTACTCTTCTGTCACATAAATAGAAGTTGATGAAGCTGCAGTAGGCACATACTCAGAAAATCTGTGCAGTGTGCAAGTAAAGAAGGATTGGAATAATTTATCTTTTTTTTTCAGTGCAAACATACAATACCGAAGACACAGGTAGATTGCCAATTTTGCATTTCCTTTTCTTGTTTTATTTCCTTTTTGTAATTTGAAAGTCTTTGCACAGCGTGTGCAGCTCTGCCTCATCTTCAAAAGACCAGTAAATACAATGTTTTTATACCAATGGAAATAAATACATAGCTGCATACAATAGGAAACAACACTGTGATCTAGCTCTACAAACATGGTGATTGGCAGGTGCACGGCACAAAGTGGGATTCAAGCGCAGCTTCGCACATTAATTGTAGTTACCGTTAAAGATTGTTAACCAATATATATTCAACGTTCTCTTTTTAGACTCAGTTCTGAGGAGTCACTCTTCAAGCGTGGCAGTGTTACGTGAGCCGCATCGCTCAGGAGTTCAGGAGACTTGAAATACCGTTTTTAGTCAGAGCGTCACTGCAGAACAACATCCCCCCCAGCTGTTTATTGGCAACAAATAAACTAAAATAACTTCAGTTTGTTTTGAATTGAAAGTCTTCATAAATGAAAATAAACAGCACTGCAGCTATGTGCTGCAGAATAATCCTTCTCCTACAAATGAATACATATATTTATTTTGTATTCTTTTGCACATTAATATTTAATTTCCTCTTATTTGATTTGATTGTTTTGATAAGATCAAATTATTTTTCATTCTGGACTCACTGAGACCACTGTGCTCTCTTGTTTTTGATCTAGGTCTTCTGTTTCAAGTCTATGCTAATCTGAAGAACACAGGATTTGGTGAAGAACTTTACAGATGAAAGTAGCCATGCTAGGACAGTGAACACAACACTGCATAACATTAGCAAGGTGGAGTCACTTCTAGTGACTCATAATTGTCCAAAATGCCTCGGAGACACACAGATGAGTTAACGGGACACGAAAAATCCTGGATCCTTGTTTTGCATAATACTCAGCTTTGCATCAAAGCAGGGAGGGGCAGGTGCGAGTGATCTTCACAGTGTCTCCAAGTCATTTTGTTTATCATTCAAATGAAACCTTGTTCCATTATCCATGAGGGACTGGGAGTAATGTGTTAATGTTACTTACTCATGGCTCATCTTTTGGAGTGATCTGACAGCACAGCACCCATACATGTCACAGATGATGAAAGACAAAAGGCAGGGAAAGGGCGGCAAAAACAGGTAATTACCTCATACCTACACTTTTATAAAGAAGACTCCCCTCAGCATTCATATTTCTGTGTATTATAATTAGGCCAACCAGGCCACAGTCTGGGGATGCGTTTGAGGACACGGAGACTTGGGGACTTTGATGAAATCTGAAGTGTCAAGCAGACATGAAGGGACTGCAGCACTTTTGCCCTTCACTCAGACTTGTGTTCATGCTGCATGCAGTAAAAGAGTCTTCTCATAGGGATCCTTTGCCTTCATGATGTTGTATGTGATTGATTATTTAGTGGAAAACTCCACAGCTCAAATCAGTGTAGAGCCAGCAAATAAAGTCAAATAACAAGGGAGAGTGCAGGTCTGAGGGAGGGAAAGATCTCAAGATGTTTTTTGAAGCGAGTCAGAGTAGCCAAAGGCGAATAGATCTTCATGCTTTCATATCCCCCCTTTTTAATATTTCTTCACCATTTTAATGATGTGCTTCCTATCCTAGAGTAAAGTTCTCCATAGCCAGTCTTTTTTGCCAGGGAGGATTTTTTCTCTTTGAAATAAAATGTAAGTATATATTTAGTCTCCTACTTTAGAGGCTTACAGACCAAGGCAGAAATTCAAATTTGTGCTTTTATGAATAAGCAAGTTGATGGTTGTCTGGCTATTGCCAATGTATTAACAATATATTAATAAACAGTGCTTAACTTCTGCTCTTAAACTTTGCTGGAGGAATATTAAGCTTCTTTTTGTACACAAATACAATAATCACATTAATGAAAAATATTGTGGGCTCTCTTACGTTATTTGTTTGGTACTGAGAAAAAAAAGCAGGTGCACATGTATCCAGATACATACATTCCGTATACAACTCATAAGTATACATATACATGCATAAGATTGTATGCACCTGCAAGAGACAAATCAAATATTGATGATAATGGTGGAGAAAAAAACAATGTCATCGAAAGCAGCAGGCGGCTGTCATTACAACGCCTCTAAGTGTCTGGGGCCAAGATATCAAAGTCATCCTTTTGATATAACCAGTCTCTGAGAGGTCTGCTCTGCTTTAAACATACCTGTAATGAAGGCATCTCATCACACTGTGTCTGTCTCAATTACTAGCAAGAGCCTTGCACTTTCAGTCGCAGACCCTAAGGCCAACTGAATATACCTGCATTTCTTTTGCTCCTTGACTAAAAGACACTAGGCACACTTGAAAGAACATGCAGTCAGTAAAGTAGGCACAAGTGACATTTCTTAGTCTGTATTAGAAAGCTGGGGTAACTAGCACCCATGATCCAGAAATTGTAAGATGAAAGATTACGCAGTTGAGTTTCAAAAGATTGTCAGAGGAAGACACTGTCTATATATAAAAACAGAAAAGATTGCAAACATTTGCTACACTGGAAACTTAGATATCATTCCTGTTATTTACAAACAAACCAAAGACAAATCTCTTCATAGGATTTCAGTTTTTAAATAATACTCTCAGTTACTGACACACTGTAACTCCACACTACTAAATCACATTTACAGTGTTTCAGGTGTTTAAAAACATTTTTGACACGCTTCCATAAAATTACAACATTGATAAATATGTTTAAAAGGTTTAACAGAACTGTTGAAACTATTGTTCTATATTGTATGGCAGCAAAATATCAAATGTCTTAAGGCAGAGATAGCCATTGAAAAGTGCTTGTTCAGTCTCCCTCTGTCTCAGGGCATAGCTTTGATCAGTCCCACCTCAAGACTTATCCTTGAGGGAGTGCTGCACTCCTTTTCTCCATGGCTAATCATACTTCCTGTCTTTGTCTTTATATGCTTTAGACAAGCGTCAAATAGAAGCACAGGAACAGATTTGCCCTGAGAACCTGCAGAATAAAGCCTCCGGTTGTACTGTGGTTTGTCTTCTCCAGCGATTTCCTCATGAATATTTCTACTGTTTTGCAGTGGTGGATTTCAACACATTGCTGCTTTAAGAAAAGGTTATTTTGTGAGAGAGAAAACAGCTTTTCCGAGTTCAAAATGTCAGAGTAAATGTACTGCGTGTCACCTTTCTGTGGTGGCTAGTGTATTTTTAGCTGTACCTACAGTTGTTTTTGACAAGGCCAGAGGTTGGATCCTGCTGTACAGTCTACACACCATGCACTTTACTTTAAGTCACAGCGCTTTCCTAACCAGGAGGGATGAGACACAAGGAATGAAATAGTTAACAAATCATTTCACATGCACAGCATATATTCTTTGGGCTCAGGCAATATTGCCCTGTCTGCTACCAGTGGCACTTTTCACCAAGAATGCATTTCAAGTAAGTACAGAAAGGACCATTTGTGCCAGGAGCCAAACTGAATGAGAAGAAATAGACAAAACTCCCTTTTTTCTTTTTTCAGGAAAGCTGAAGGCTATGAAAAACCATCTTGTGTTCTATTTTTGAACTGATTTCCATATCCATGGCCACCTGAGGGAGGTCAGGCTGCTCTGGCCAACTTCCTCACAGGGAAAGGGACAAACGGTGACAGGAACACAAATCCAAGCACAAACCATCTTCCATCCTTTCCAGCACCCATGTCACTCATTATTCTCAATGGCACCGCCAAGATTTTCACACCGATGGAGAAATTAATTGCCATGAAGAAACAAAAACAACAAAAATAAATTTAACTTTTACTTTTTTTTCCTTCTGCTTCAAAGTCTGCATCTCTCTTCTGTGCCCTAGGGCTAATTAACATGAACCAAACAGTGAATGATCAGAGGGAAAGGGAAATCTCCAAAGGTTAAGTGGCACATGGGAAAGATGTTGTCAGATAAAGACAACGAGGAAGGCTTTTCCCCCCTGCATGTTCAAAATCAAATGAAAGAGCAGAGGTGCATAAGGGAGGAATTTGTAGACACCTTTCCAAAACTTTGCATTTCCCCTGTCAGAGCTGCAGAGCTTCACAACCTGGGTTCAAACAATATCTGTAATTTCATGACATTCTGATGAACAAAAGAACTCAAAAGGTGCAGTTTTCTCCAACTTCCTCATGTTTCGACTGATACGCTCAACATTTTGTGTAAAATGTTTATAATTCACCTTAGAGAAGTACACACAACACAATTCCATAATGTCATAAGCAGCAGATTGCTCGAATAAAAACATATCAATCAATCACAGAGTTAATCACTGCTTTTAAAGTCCTACTCATTGAAACTGTGTCTGCTCTTGGTTTATCCCCAGAGGGAAAAAAAGAAAATGACTTCATGATCCACTGATATCCTGGATGGCATGTCTTGTAGGTGAAACATTATGATTTCTCTCTGTAATAATTAACATGAGCTCCTCTTCTCTCCCTGTGGCTTGTCACTGACATTTGGTTCATGCTTGAGTGTCTGCCTAGCTGATTTCAATCTCTTGCATGAAGGTGAGGCTGTGTGCGTGTGTGTGTGTCTCGATGCATAGGGTCCAGTGGCCAGTTCAACAAGAGCAGGGGTGACAGGGTTTACCTTCAGTAGATTGGATTAAGAATCATGACAATATGGGACAATACGGATTAGAAACCAACTCATTCAGTCCTGAACCACCAACAGGTCAGAGGCTGAAAGCCACACACTGAAACACAAATGAGTCTTGTTTGTGCATTTGTGTTGATGCAAAAGGGTCATATCTCATTCTGAATGTATATTTTCACAATCGCTAAATTCATCACACCAATCTCTATACATTTTGTCTGCAGTGACACGTCATATTGATTTACGCTGTGCTCAGAGGATAACAACAACTCAGAATGTTAACCTCATACACTGCTGCAACAAGCCTTATTTTACATTATTACATTATGTATGCAGGCTTGAGTATGGGTAATGGATGAATCTAAAGCAAAGCAGTTTAATTACCCACCATCATTCTGTCTCACCTAGCTGCAGAGCACACATCTTATTAGCCATGGTGTAAATAAACATTAATATGCCAGCCTGATAGAAACTGTCCTCCTCCTTCGCAGTTCTTGGTATATTATCATCATTGCCACAAAGTACACAGACCCAAACTGATCTAGTGGCATGTGCAAACAATGGAGGAGCCGCTAAAGTCGGGGCCAGACCATTACAACCACTTCACAGAAAATTATCATTAGTGCATCTGGCTGGAGGCCACACAGCACCATCAAAAGATTAAACTGTACATGTACTGTATGCGTCTGTGCATACTGCATGATGTAAAGCAGAAACCATGTGCTTCAGCATTCTATGTCATAGATTTGATCAAAACTCAACATCTTAGCAAGCGTGGTTCTCTGTCAGAAAATTCCCTTTTGGCATGAACAGCAAGTGGCAGAACAGGCACAGGGGATATGAGCCATCTCTGTGGGCTGACTGATGGAGGCGAGACAGTGGATATAGATAGAAAACGTGTAGGTTAATAAGCCGCCGGGTATTCTCATCCCTTCAGCACATGGCAATAGACAGGATGCTTCAAGCAAAGAGAAAACTCAGCATCCAGTCCAGCCCTTAGCATCAAATACTGCTGATCAGATAAACTATATAAAAGTCTGGTTATGTCTCCAGGCACATTTTTTAACAAACAGGATTGTGAGTGGTTTCGAGCGTGATTGATCTAATGTGCAATTAATAACAAAACATCATCTTTTTTGATGCAAACTGTGCCTTGTGTGTAAATACTATATTAAACAGGCTGAACCGAAACAGCAGGCTCATAACGTGCTTCAGAAAATAACCTTGACAGAAGCTGCACTCTTCAAAGACATATATTGTGTTGCATGTACACAAAGCTCCTTTATAAACTTCTTGACTGGACTGACTGCAGCCAGAACCAAAGAGGAGACAGGCCTTATTCTGCTTTCTTATGTTGTTTCAATCACCAGTCTACTGTACAAAGGAGGCAGCCTGATGGCATGACGAGTGCACAACGCTCATCTGCCTGTGCTGTTGTCTCAGTTTGAGCCTCATAAAAGGAAGCGGGCCTGACGATGCCAGAGGCAGAGGATCCGGCTCTGCGGTCTGAGCACAGAAACATCAGCAGAGTTCCATTCTTTAGAAGGAGATGTCCTTCACTGTGGTGCCAACTCTCCCTGGGGCTGCAGCATAAGACACAGCCTCTTATTTACCATATACAGGATCTCTCTGTGCCCTTAATGAGCCAGGATATTCAGCATCACAGAGACAAAGGTCACACTTTCACTGAAGAAGCTGTAGTTTTGCTGAATTAAATAATGAATAATAATTAAGAAAATATTAATCAAACTCCAGCTCTCTCAGCTCTGAAGATGTGTAGGGGGAGTGGGTCTTCCAGCTTAGCCTGTAGGACTTCTCATTTACAATATGCCTGCGACGTATAGAGCTGGAGGCAAACACACACACACAAACACACAGATGAGCACAATTAAAAGCAGACCTTGGTGGCCTACTACTCTATAATTAAACACCCTTTGGTGCTATGCACAGAAATACTGAGACAGGTTTAGATGTGTCAAGAAGCGAGGAATGAAAGGAAACAGTAAGAAGCTGTTGATTCTCTAACTTGTGAGTTCTGTTTAATGCAATGAATTAATAAAAAGCACAAACTAATACCTTCCCAGTGTGCAGTTGTTATGTCTGGGGGGCCAGCAGCAGCTATACAGCTGTACTGTGAAACTTTAATGTTACTGGTTGCCTGCAGCGCTGCCTGAGCTTTGTCTCTGAGATGAAGGGCGGAGGACGGTTTCCACATGTTCGATATGGGACAAGTACTGGAAGAGAGAGCAGGATTCCTCTGACCTTTAGAACTACGAGGATCCAGATATCTTACAGCTGTGGATAACCACTGATTTCTTTATCGGTATCTTTCGTTATTTGGAAAAAAAAACATGAAGTAATCAAAAACCTATTTTCAATTTCAAACTATTTTAGGTGATTATATAATTTTATTCTTCACCTTTTAGGCTTTTGAGTGTTTGTCATTTGGCTCTAGTTGTTATGGTAATGCCATGTATCCCATCTCCTTCCCAGCATGCTCTGTGTTTGACATTCATGGGGTTCAAGTCCTCTGAATGATGAAGTGCCAGCGTTTGGGACAGTAAATTGCATCGTTTCAATTGAGAAGAGAGTTCCCCTTGGGTTTGCTGGAGGTCCCTACGGGCTGGCCTTGAACAGAACAGCATGTTGTACATCCATATAAAAAAGGGAAAAATATGGTGGTACTTTCC
>OMLM01005196.1:4974-15927 GCA_900302695.1 Helostoma temminkii
TCAATATAGATTCTTTTTACTTAGTCCCCTCTTTTTTGTGAAAAAGTGATTGAAAAAAACCTACTCCATCTAACAAATGTGTCACAGCTTAACAAGTGCGACAAGGGGTGTCAACTGGAAGCCATTCTATTTATAGTTATTAATATTTAGTGTTAGATTAATAGCCGTAGTTTTTAAGTAATCCTGTATTTACAAAAAACTACACATGCCCTTAAAATAAAATAATATATTACATTATTTATAGTTTCTTAAAAAGTCCATTCTTAGCCTTTGCTGTTTGTGCCGTGTGGAACATAGCCTGAACTGTATTTATTTTTTTCAGAATGGATGCATGTGTGTCTATTTTTTTAGGTTTCTTTCTGTAATATGCATCTGTACATCCATGGTGATGTTGGAGAAAATGGACGGCAGTAGCTTTAATGCTTATCATTCAGTTTTATTTGGTTCAAGTTAACACCCACACTGATTTTGGAGGTCTCATGCAGCAACTGGACTGTAGAACTTGAGAGCAGATGAGGGAGTTATTCATAAACAGGAAGTGACATCACTGCACAAGAATAAGTGCAAAAGCTCTGATGTGGTGCTTAGGCTCACAGTACTATAAGAATGCATCTGGTGCTATGCAGTGGAGCAATACGAGGAAAATTACAAATGAGAGCTCAGAGCACCTGGTGTTTTTGGGATACTGAAATCTGGGGCCTATCCACTGAGTATGCCACTTCTGCTTCAGAAGGTGTGCTGCTCAAACCAACATATGCCAATTCACTCAATCGATATGTCC
Source organism: Helostoma temminkii (assembly GCA_900302695.1). Lineage (NCBI taxonomy): Eukaryota > Metazoa > Chordata > Actinopteri > Anabantiformes > Helostomatidae > Helostoma > Helostoma temminkii. Next base: position 5,756 of record OMLM01005196.1, read on the forward strand.
TCACAGTGTCTGGGATTGCTACTGGGGTGAGCATTATTGTGATTTTGTTTACTAAAATTAAATGAGACCAGATTACAGTTCATAATGACTTAACCACAAATGTAATCTGCTGTCAATAGAAATGCCGCCATAACACATGAGTGAAATAATGCGGTTTCACTGAGATGCTTCTAGCCCTATATTTCTAAGCATCGTAAGCAGGAAGCGCTAAACTGGCCCCTGACCAGGTGGCTGCCAAGATAAGGCAGCCAGCTGAGATCATTGTCCATCAACATGTCATAAAACACAAAACAGTAAAACATGATTTCATAAATACTCCCATCACATTCACTTGCATTTTGTTGCAGAGCTCATAATAATACATCTATATTATCTCCTGAGAAAAAGGGATGGATTTTTCAAGCATTGCATACATTTCTAGGGTCTCTCTGTCTAATAATGACAGCAAAAAAACAGAATGGGCAGGGCATACTTCACCCAATCCCACCCCATATACAAAGGGCAACAAGGGATAACAAGGCAGATCTCTTTGGCTTCTCCACACAAAACATTCTCATCAACCGTTCAGTTTTCTGTTTCTCGTTAGAATAGGGTACTACAAAAAGCCAACAAATATGTTTCAGCACAAGAACTTTTCCCTCAGTATCACCATAGATGTGGCTTATAAACATGTAAAATAAGACTCATCACCCAACCCAACAGTACATTTACATTAGGGAAAAACAAACAAACAAAACAAAACGCACACACACACCAAACAGGCTACATGGCATCAAATGATGTGAACTGAACAATAATCAAAACTCATCTCAGCCCTTTCAAAAAGGTCTAACCAGTCACAGAGAAACATCAGAAATACAAAGGAGTTCGCCATACCTGTGAAATCCCTACAAACCAGGAGTCGCAAAAAGCCTGCTGACACATAACTAAAGGCAGATAGCACAGAATATTACATAGGTGCAGAAAAATTATGAACATTAGCTTCTTAGTTTCATAGTGTTGCGCCCTTGAAAATATTTCAGTCCAAATGAACAAACATTTCAATCCCATGATATAAGCAGACATTCGTTTCTAACACACTCAAAATCTCCATAGCAGCAAATAATGGTTTGGATTTCAGCCACTGATTGACTATGATGGTATTATTTACCAACATATTCCTTTCTTCTGTCTACATGGGCAACATCTGAAACATACTTATTTGAAATGTATTGGAGAATGAGATAAAAATCTGGATCCATTTTAGATTATCAACCCCATATCACTTATCTTTATTAAACAAATTACTCTGAACTCTGAACTTTCAAATTTTGACAATGTCTCGAGCTTACAGTCGAGCCACTGTTGTGGTCTGAGTATTAGTGTCTTGTGGACTATGATAATTCATGCAAGATTTCTGATCAAAACATGCCATCATGCAAGTCATTTCTATGCATTGAACAAGCACAATTATTTATGTATTTGTTGGAAATCTTTCTGAGTAAATGTAAGCCCTTGGCCCAAGTTGACCCCATAATAAACAGACCCTTAACCAATTGGTGTGAAAGCCCATGTAAAAAAGGCGTTCTTATGTGTGTATAACAAAGATAAAATGAGTAGAAGAGTTGAGTGACATGGGCAAAATGTTGAATATTGTTCTTTTGCATTTTTGCTGCTCAAATTAATTTTCAGCTTTAATAAAACAAAAAAGGATCTCCAACGCTCTCTGTCACTTATGTCTTTCACTCACCAGTCATCCTTCTCTTTGCTCTTGAAAGTGCCATTTTTCCTTTATACATGTCACTGCTAAATGGTACAGAGCCACTCACTGGCTGCATTAACAGGACAATTCTTCAGCATCAAGCAGCATCCTTGTTTTTCCTTCACAGCACTGTCTTCCATAGGAATCGATTCCTTGCTTCCAGGCACTGGATTCCTTTAGTGTTTTTTCATTCTACCTCTCAGTGAAGAGTTACTTATCTGTAGACCAGTGGTAAGTGAGCAACAGACATTTCCAAGTCTGTTTTTCATTCCTTTTTGTTAATATCAGTAGTCTAGATACAGTGTCACACAGTATGCTGATTATGTTTAGTTTGACTGAAGTTCAATCGTCTTCAAGCTGTATCAGACCAAGCTGCTTCCTTCTGCGTCAATATAAGAATGAAGTCTGTAAACAAAATTACTTAATATTATTTTTTTCTGACTTGCAAATGAAATAATCTGTACATCTGTGTGGGTGAGTGTCCTCTCGCTTTGCTCGAAGTTACATTATTATAATTTTTATTGTTATTACTGTGATTAATCCAACGCTCTAACATTTAGATTCCCTGATGTCTTTTTGGTTTCTTCCTTTCTCTTTCCTTCCTCCCTTGCCCTCGTTGTCATCCTGTTTCTCCTTGTCAGGTTTGGTTACACTGTCATAAGAGGGCAGGGAGGCAGTTGAGGGAGTGCCCTCCTTCTTTTCTTGTTCCTGATTGTTGCTGCCATTCTCCGCCTTGTTATTGGTTGGTTTGCGCTTACAGACAAAACCCCGCCTTGCCAAGTAGGAGCGGTAGGCCCTTTGAATGATTCTGGCTGAAACATCCTCCTGCTTGCGCCTCAGAGTGGTGGTGATTGGCTCATAAGAGACCTTGGAGGGATTGGCTGCCACAAAACGCTCCTCCATTTGTTGCCTCAACATGTCTAATTCGCCACTGTCGCCCAACACACGCTTGGTGAACGCAAAAAGGATGTCCAGGCAGTGGATACGGTCGCCACTCACCATAGGCATGTCCATGGCGATCAATTCAATGGTGTTGGGCTTGGGGACTCGGAGTGGGTGTTCTAGTGCATCAGCAAAGTCAGAAAGCTTGGCATAGGCGATGAACTGGGAGGCATCAGGATCAAACTTCTCCCAAATTTCATAAAAGGTCTCAAAGTCATCCTCACTCAGTGGGTCGGCACTCTCCTCTGTGGCCACACTGAAGTTCTCCAGAATGATTGCGATGTACATGTTGACCACGATTAGGAAAGAAATGATGATGTACATAACAAAGAAGAAGATGCCCACAGAAGGGTTGCCACAGTCTCCTGTGGCAGGTGTGCCAGGATTCTCCAATAAAGGGTCACAGTCTGGAGGATAGTTAAGAATGGGTAACAGCAGGCCGTCCCAGCCAGCTGACGTGGTGATCATAAACAGGATGATCATGCTGTTGCCAAAGGTCTCAAAGTTGTACATGTCATCAATTCCAGCCCCGTGTTTCACATAGCCAAAGTTGGACATGCCAAAGATGGAGAAAATGAACATAACCAGAAAAAGTAGCAGACCAATGTTGAACAAGGCAGGAAGGGACATCATGAGGGCAAACAGCAGAGTTCTGATGCCTTTGGCGCCCTTGATAAGACGCAGGATTCTGCCAATTCGAGCCAGACGAATCACCCTGAAGAGTGTTGGTGACACAAAGTATTTCTCAATCAGGTCAGCCAGAAACATCCCTGTGGTAGAAAGAGAGCAATAAGAGACAAAAGCTATTAGGATACATGTGATATTATTCATTAAATACTGCCTCACTGACTGCTTTACTAAATGCACATTAAATACCTACAAATAAGAAGAGTTTTCACAAGCTGTTAGCTGTTTTATAGGGAATGCTTTTTGCTGTTAGACTATAAACTATAATTGAAAAAAACATTGTACAGTGCTCTTTGGCACTGTGTAACACTGTATAATAATTATAAATGCTATGTGTAAAGCAAATTTATTTGTTATGAACAGCATTTAATTTGCCAAATCCATTCATTCCCTTATACACAGTCACACTGGAAAGTATTCAGACCACTCTGTGCACAACACAAAGTTATAGAGGCCACTGTGCTGGGAACAGGGGCCTCAATGCTAAGAACACTCCAAGTTTTAGAAATGGTTTTATTTCCATGTCCTCTCCACAAAATGTTACTGTGGAGGTCTACAGAGTTCCCTGGACTTTGTGGTTTGGTTTTTGTCTCGACATAACACATCTTTGTGTCTGTTAAGACTATTTGAGGAATATGGGCATGATCTGAGACGTTTCAAGCCAAGCTGCTTTACGTTTATATTCTGATGCACAAACAACACTGTTAAATACTTGCCCACAATCGACAGGATGACAACAACCACATCAAAGATGTTCCAGCCATTGGTAAAGTAGTAGTGACGTAGCGCAAAAAGCTTCAGCAAAAACTCTCCAGTGAAAACAACAATGAAGACGAAGTTGACCCAGTAAAGAACAACCTCCGTCTCCTCTGACTGATCGTCTGTTTCCACCATCATGGTGACCATGTTGAGGCAGATGAGCATCATGATGGAGATGTCGAACACCTGCTGTGTCACAAAGTCGAACACCATGCCCTGGAACTTGTTCTGAGAGAGGAAAAGAATGGAGGGAAGAATACTTATTCAATTGTTTTTATCTTTAGGAATGTATAATTACAAACCTGCTGCATCTAACCGGAAGTTACATATAAACTCCAGGTATGAGGAAGTGGTGGTGCCAGAGATCAAAACAATATTTACCTGAGGTCTGGGTATTGGCTTTTGGGGTTTCTTTGACCCTAGTTTCTTCATGGCATTGTAGTATTTCTTCTGCTCTTCGGTCATGAAGATATCCTGACCTCCAAAGTAAAGGGACGAAACAATTTGGTTACAATCTGCAATGACTTATACCTCTCAACTCAATACTTAGCCCTTTGCAGTTTAACATATGGGCGGTATTTTGACAGGTGCAGTTCAAACAATGCTTCTTATACTTTATTTATTTACAGTGTTCTGATACTTTCACATAGTCACACCACTCACACCACTCTTATTTCTGTAAAAAACACCAGAAGCTAGGCAGCTTAGAAAAAACACTGGGGTGAGTGAATCTAACAAACAATTAGATTCTCTATCTAATTGTTACAAATCCATATACCAACTTATCTAAAACTCATAAACAAGCATCATTGTTCACATCTAACTAACTTTTGTATATATAGTGTATGTTCTAAGAAGGCAATATATGAGGAAAATAAATCTTATCTTTTTCTTTTGTTGGTTGAAGTTATCAATGATGACACCAATGAAGAGGTTTAGGGTGAAGAACGATCCAAAGATGATAAAGATGACAAAGTAGATGTACATGTATAAGTTGTCCTCGTAGACAGGCTGGTCCTCAACCTGTGAAATGGCATAAGTGAAAATATGCACAAATCCCTACTGTGCATTTACCTTTCAAGTAAGACAATAAAAAAACCTGTACCTTTCTAGAATCTATTGCTGCATACATAATGTCCATCCAGCCTTTAAATGTTGCCTGTTAAGTAGACAGACACAGTGTGGGACAAAATAGGTTAAACACAAAAAGGTGAAATGATAAATGAGAAGTGACAGCTTAAAATTCTTACCACTTGCAGAAGTGCCAGGTATCCTGCACCCACATTGTCAAAGTTGATCTTGACATTCTTCCATCTGACTTCAGTGAAGTTTGCATTAATAAGTTCAAAACACTGTGTTTTGTTGTTGACTTCATCGGGAAGGAAGTTCTCCTCAGCTGTCTCATTGTAACAATAGTAATACTTTCCAGCAAACAGGTTGACACCCATGATGCTGAAGATAAGCCAAAAGATGAGACACACCAGCAGCACATTCATGATGGAGGGAATGGCACCCACTAATGCGTTCACCACAACCTGAAGAGAACAGCAAGGAAACAGAGACACTGTAAGTTAGCAATCACAAACCAGCTGCATGGAGATGTTCACACATAAGAACATCAAGACACACATACACTGTACAGAAATGCACTTTCTTTGCCTCCATGTTCTCTGATTTCTTAGCACAAAATTAACCCCATCACAGTGTAGTGTAACAATATTATCATCAAGATATGTTGACTGTGACTCAAATCTATTATCCCTCCCAATAACCTTATTTTTACAACATATTTTTTTCTTATTGGCAAATGTGTGAACATCATCTTTTTTATCAGTATGCCACAGTTTAAATCTTCACCTCGGATTTCGGAAATTCGGGCGAGGACACGAGCTTATCAACATCTTCACACAGAGGACGTCTCTGAGAGCATGAATGACAATAAACTTAGACCTCTGGTATTTGGTTATGGTGGATTAAATTGTAGTTCACTTTCACCTTTATATTATTACATTCTTGTATAAACATGTACTGGGACACAGTATTGTTACACTCCTATATAACAGAAATATTGATTAACCAGATATTCAAATATTGCATATTGTACATGGATGTGTGAATCATCCACTACAGTATATGTTCCACCATGTCAAGAACTGAATTTAACAGCCAATAACTCTTTATGAATAACCAAATTTATTACTAGTCGTGAACTTCATGACAAATTTTTACTTAATGGAAAAAAACACATATTGCTGAGCATCCCTAAATAATTACTGTGTATACCTGCTTCAGGGTCACGCTATACAGAGCTACAAATTGCCTAATAAGCATATGAGTGTCACTATCCAACTACACTGCAGTGTGGGGCATACTGGAGAAGATAAAGCTTAGCTTAAGGAGGACATTACATGAATGTGCATTTCTAAACACAGAGGTGCAATGGTAACAAAAAGCCAAATAAACCAAAACTATATAGGCAAACATCAAATGTCAAAACTCTAACATTTCATTCGAGTGCTCGTCCTAATGTTGTAACATAGAAACTGTTATATCTATATGATGAGTTTACATAACCACTGCAAATGACGATCATGACATTCACGGTGATGAATTCACTGAGTGGTAAGCAAGGATGGCAGGGGAGGGGGTATGCAACCAGAAGTTTGTTGATCTTCCAGTGTGACAATGCCAAAGCCAAACTGAGATAGGATCAAATAACAGGACACTTGAGGCAGAGCGACAGTTAGTATATGCTGAGCCTAGACACTGTCAATATTTTTTTCTGACCAGCAACAACTAGAGGCTGATCAGACCCATCACATGTTAAAGTATTGATGGCTTTCTCAGGCAAAAGTCTGCATGGAGCCTCACACAAACTTTATCTGAACAGGTAAGGACAGATTGATCAATCACATGCAAATTATAACACTGTCACACAAAAATTCATTTAATTGACCATGTGCGCATGTCCAGTTATTAGTTATTTGTTAACTGGCAGATCTGTAGCTCATAATTTTCCAGTCTACTTCAACCCTGCTTTGTGGTTCAATCTGAACAGAATTTGTGTGATGGTTCATACTAACCTCTAGTTGTTTTCCCTTCTGGTTCTGAATACGTCCACTCTGATATATTATTATAAAGTGTTGCATCATTCAGGCCCAAATCCCTGTTATACTCAAGTCTTTCATAAGGCACAGAATAATTTTATGTTGTTTTGTTGCTATTTTTAATGGATACATCAATGTAAATTGAGATAACACTAGATTTATAATAGGCTATGTGAAATGAAATATGATAAACCAAATCAGATGTATTATTGACCATCTGAGATGATTTGCATCCATGCAAAAAGCTTATCATTGATAAAAGGGGTTACTTAAAAAATCCCCCTAAAATTTTACTATTTAGCCATCTCTAGCATGCGTTGATGCTTTTATTTAATCAGCATGCAGAAGGACCAGCTGTCTGGTATCTTAGGTCTTACCCTCATCCCTTCAAAACGTGACAGGGCCCTGAGGGGTCTCAAGGCCCTCAGTGTCCTGAGTGATTTAATCGGGCCTAGATCGGAGAAGCCCAACGCATTAGCTATAAGGCTGACTATAGACACCTACACAGATAGGGACAGAAGGAGAGGGAAAGACAGAGGCAAAGGAAGAGATGACCCACATAATTAATGGGGATATAGGGAGAAAGGTGGACCCTATATACTGTAAGGATGGCTTTATGGTTATATACAGATATATATAAGTACATATATAGTTTCTATATGTGTAAGTATATTTATCTATATACAGGGTTATTACAATATACCATATATTAGACCCAAGACCCAAGGTTCTGAGTTTTTTTGTGTTTGTTTGCTTATGTTTGGTTTAGTTTGGCAAGCCAGTCTAGCGTGATAACCAGCTTAACAGCACAGTGAGCACACCTGGAAAGAAACTTGTGGTTGACACAGTGAGAGGTAGAGAAGATAAAGAGTCAAACAAAGGGAAAAAATTAGAGGAGAGATGTATTCACAGACACTAAATCAATGTGACACAATAATACACAATACACAGTACAAAACAGTACAGTTTCCACACCAGAGAGCATATTACTTAAACAAGGGAGAGAAATGCAGAAGGTTGAGGACAACTTTCAGGGTTAGAATAGAGAGGATAACCTGTGAAAGTAGGAGTCCCAACACAGCACACAAACCTTACCCTGGACCCTCAAACACCGACCCCTCAGTTCCTCTGGGCAGCTGCACATATGTCTCTCTTAACTTAAAGAGAGACAGTTATAGGCACCTGCTGTGAGACAAACGACAGGTCAATATTAGGGTCGAGGTTTGCACTGAAAGTCAGGATAAGACTATAACACATGGGTCAATTTTGCTTATTCTTTGATTCCACATATTTGTGGCTTTATATGGGCGAATCCTTGAGGGATTTGACAAGCACTGGATCCCACCACATAACCTGAAAAGATTTACTCTTCTGTCTTCTATCATGAGCTACATCCATAAATTAGACACAGAACTGTGAATGGGGGCAATATGAAACTCTTTGTTTCTAGGAGATTGTAAGAGTTTGAAACTTTTTGTGACATTACAGAGACAAGGAAAAAATATACAGAGTAAACCATAATGTCAACACCACAGATCGCAAAATCAATAAAACACAATAAAAAACACTGGTAGGAAAATAATAAGAAAATTTATGGTAAGATTAGAGTATTAAAATTTTCGGGACTTTAGATGTATTAACGATGTTCAAGTTTTCTTCACAGTGACACTTCATGTTTACGTCCCTTGTTATGAAGTTGTGACGTGCTCATTCTTTCACACATTTGTCACATTTGTAATACCTATTTGCCTATTTAGACATGATACAACATATGCACCTATGTGTCACATGAAGAGGTCTAAATGCTTTTGTAAATGAGAGATTTCAGCTTTTGATTTAATGAATCAAGCATGCCCATGTGAGCTCTGATAAACAACATAATTAGACACATTTGCATACCAGAGCAATGTGGCAGTTACCAAAATACATCACTCAACTAGGTGCTTGACTGTTCCCAAATATGGAAAGTATGAGTATGGTGTGTGGGACCAAGCCAAGACTAGTTCAGAAAACCACTAGGAACACAACATACATCTGTGGATCCTTATCATGTGGCATTGTCACGGAGATCAGCTACAGTCCCCCTGCAACTCAGTGGTGGAAAGTAAGTAGTACATTTACTTAAGTATAATTTTGAAGAAATTCTATCATACTTAATCCTAACTACATTTCAGAGATTTCCCCTTTTGTCTAATACATTTATTTGATGATTGTAGTTATCGTTTATGTTTTAGAATCATATTAATAATACAAAATACTGTATAATAGTAAGCCTTCATTGATTTCCAGGTTGTATTTCACAAACCACAACCCATTTACATTTTGAATGCTGGAGCTTTACTTGTAATGCGGTATTTCCACACTGTGGTGCTACTTTTACTTGAGTAAATGATCTGACTACTTTTTCCACCACTCCTTAACGGTAAGTGGTATATGTAACAGTTGGTGTCGTAAAATCCTGCCCTGTGCAGATAAAACCAAACTGCCTTTAACTTATATCCTCTTGGCTTAGGCTATTACCGATCTTACACTGTTTTATCCTCCATCTCAACTTCCAGAAATACAACACATTAATGCTACAGCCAAACAGAACATGGCAGCATCACTAACACAGTGCCTGCTACTGTAGCTGTTTCATTTTATTTCCCCACTGATACAAATCACTACAGTACCTACAGTGTGTCTGAGGAGTGTTTAATGTCAGCAGCACAATAATAAGCTGCCTTTAATTAATGTGACCATGACTGCAGATGTCTTTCAGGTCCCAGGTCGTTTATTAGATCTTCCTTTTCCAGCTTGTCTATCTTTTGTTCCTCACACCTGCAGTAACACAAATGTAAAGGAAGAGCTTTCCCTAGCTTGCCATGGTCAGTCTGGCTGTATAACGATAATAATAATAATATTATATATATATATATTTTTTTTATGTAGCACAT
>OMLM01005196.1:15948-28834 GCA_900302695.1 Helostoma temminkii
GGGAACAAAATAAAGACTAGATGTGAACATAAATTAAAGATCCCAATTCATGGGGCTTTTAAATCCAAACCATGTAATTTATATTTTCCTTTTTCAAAAAGACACATGAACCAGATTGTCTGGATGAAAACACTGAATGACTCAGCAGCAGTGATAGTCAGGTGCTCTCAAACATACAGAGGGTTTGCAGATATTTGCAGTGTCATGACTGCTGTTGTGCTGCTGTCTCGGGCCCAACATTTCAACGCACAACCTATGCACCCAGACACTGTGTAGACTGTTGTGTAGAGTGCTGTAAGGAAAACATAGGCCTTGTCTGGCAATATCACATTCTATATCAACTTTGACTGTCTAAATTTCTCAGAAATTTCAACAGTATATAATTCTATACCAATGCCAAGCACCCCATTATCAAAAGTAATATTTAAAGTAGCAGCATTAAGCAAACTGTGGTCTACAAAGCACTGGAACAAGGCCTGGATATGACAATAAATAAATCATTAATATTTTGTTATTTTGTTACATATGATACATTAATTCTATAGCCTTAAAACGTGACAGCTCAAGAAACTAACCATGTGTTTGAGACCCTGGTCCACTTTTTGATCAGTTTCTGCAGCATGAAGATAAAATCTCATGCACAAATACCATTTACTCTAGATAGTCAGAGTAAAATTGTAAGAATTATAATGTAAAGACTGTTTTGTGCTAAAGGTTTATGATCAGTGTTTTTCAAATGATGTAACCTGTAGATTTGTAAAATAAATAAATAAAAAATTGTTGTAACCCCTTATCAAACAAACCAACAGTGGGTCCAACTCTTTGCTGGATTCAGAAACTCTTGCATCAGAGACTGGAGTTAGGAATACCACCACCAACAAGGACAAGTACTATGTTATTGTAAATACAAAATCTGTGTATTACTAAATTTGTATAACTGTGGTGTGAATCATAAAACAGTTGTTGCTAGTTATCTAGCTAAAGGCTAAAGGCTAACATTCACATGCTATGTTCAGTTTTAACAACAGTCAAAACATATTGAATGTACTCATATAGTACTTAGCGATCACAACAGGCAGCACCAATGTGTTGGACGAGCAGCATTTGAATGACATTGCAGCCTCACAAAGTCAGAAGCATGAGACAGTGTAGTGCTTGTTGCTGTGCTTGGCATTAGCATTGCTGTAAAAGTGAAGACATATGCAGACATAGATAGTGATATCATTGCATAGCTTTATAGTTCTTGCAAACTGGTTCTTAAAAGGTTTACAGATTGGACCAACTCTGAATAAGCAACAGCAGCAGCACAGAAGTAGCACCTAGTTTGTGTTGGTTAAAAAGATATAATAATGGATATGTGAGACGCTTAATGGGCTAAACTGAATTGCAAGCAGAACTTTCTTCAGTGCTACAGAACCAGTTTGTACTAAAACCAGAACTTTTAACCTATCCTTAGGTACCACAGTCATCTTGCTTGATGGTTTAGGTGACCCATGAGACAATCCCTCAAATCCATGCATTCATCTGATCATCATGAGTTGACAGAATCAGGATTATTCTTTCAGTAAAATATAAAACTAAATTAAAATGTAAAGGTACTTACATCCACAATAAAGAAGTCTAACCAACACCAGGCATTGGTGAAGTATTTGACAAAGCCGTAGGCCACCCATTTCAGCAACATCTCCAGAATAAAGATATAGGTGAAAACCCGATCAGCATAGTCCAGAATGATGCGGACTGTCTTCCTCTGTTCAATGTAAACATCCTCAAAAGCCTAAAGAGCACAAGAGAACAGGCAATGGCTTCAGTGATTTCCTTTAGATATAAAACTAATAACATTAAAAAGTGACCTTATGTTCTAAATAATCTTTAATTAATGATATATTTTGTAAAGCTTCCCATATGTTATGTTTATCTAAACTATGAGTTATTTACCTAGTAAAGAAAAGCAATTTTTCACCAGGTCAAACCAGACTGATCTTTCCCTAAGCTTTATTTTTCTCCATTTCTTTATCCATTTTCAGTACGTAAGTGTTTTGCTTTGCTATAGTCCTTCCCCCTCTAGAAAGCTGCAGACCTAAGCTCTATTCTGCCGGTTGAAAGGCTGGTGCATTACAGCACTTGCTGTCCATTACCAACAATCACATGAAAAGAAGCTGCGAAGGAAAGCAGCAGACTTTCTCATAATTTCTGCCTTAATCAGACATTGTTTACATCTTATATTACATTCTTAGTTACAAGTACAGGTAGTGTCATTAAAATGTAGTTCATGTGTGTAGATGTACATGGGAACACCAACACTTAGGTTGTGTGCTCTTACCAGGGCTCCACTGCTGAGCAGGATCATGAAGATGATGAGGGTTTCAAACCAGTTGTGTTCTACAATCAGGTAGCAGGTCTTCCTCAGGAACCACCAGTATTTCCCCCAGCCATGAGTGATGGGAACATCACAGCACTTGTATTTGGCCACACATTCTGTATGACAGAAACATTAATATTGATGTACTGATATGTTCATATACATAGATGAATGATGGCATGGACACAATGGAATATGTATCAAAATACATTTAATACATATTATAATGCCTATATATTATAATGCCTATTCACTGTTATTATTAACCACAAAGTCAGATAGTAAATATCACCTACCATCTGTCCAGCATGGTTCTGGGTCAAGGTACTCCTCCACTACCTCCACCACTTGCACCTCCTCTACATCAGGCTTAATGTCTATTGTGCTGCCCTCAGAAGAACTGGTGTCATCCAGCTGGAACAAACAAAAGGACCAAAGGGATCAGTTCAACCTCTGAATTTCTTTCTGAACATTACAGGTTCAGCAATGAGAACACAGTGCTAGTTCTCATTCTGTCACAATTTACCAATTCTGCTAAATTATCTACATTATACAGTATATGGTAGTGACTGACAACAGTGCTAATGATGATGACTGCATAATTATTGATTTTTCAGTGATGATGGTTCAATTATTTGTGAATTAAACATGTTTTACATTTATTTACGCACATTCAAACGAAAGATTCACTACACAAAAAGAAAATCTGCTCTGATAAAAAATATGATACAATATATCAAGAGCTTGTTTTTGATGAACCCGTTCATCTGTATGAATAAGGTGTCATATATTTAACCACTGGTCAAGATGAGGTAGGGCAAACTAGGGTAGCAACAGGGCATTCACATACTTGCACAAATGCAGACACAGACACTCACTCACTAGAGAATGATAGTGCACTTTATAATCTTAACTCATCAGCAAAGGGCCACAATTACACTTCCTCTGTCATTCTCATGACCAAACAGCCAGATGGATCCCTGCTTTTCTGGTTGGCTGTTAGCAGCTTTGGCTGTGTCTACTCCCTGCAGTGTGCTCTGGATGGCTGTGGTGCAGGGGAAATCGTTGTGTGGTTGGTTGAGGGAGCCCAGTGGAATATGAACCTGGTGCAGGTACAGTAGTGATGCTGCTGCATTATCTGTTTTCTTCCTACTACAAACCAGGTCAAGGTGACCCATGCATCAAACTACTGTGCAAGCTCTTGAGCCTGGATTACTTTTTTTCTCACATTCATACTATACAGCAGGGAGGATGTTTCTCTGCCTGTTGTCTTGTCAGGACTGTCTTTGACTCTATCTGTCTGCAGGGTCATCACTCAGGCTCAGTGTTACAGCTCTTATATCTAAATGGATGCTCGCAAATGTCAGGTAAACTAAAGGTCAGTGTGGCAGCTCAGACCGGTTTTGCTAAAGGGATCAATAGTCACATGGGCACACACATGCATTCTGACTTATTACATCACCTCAAAATATATGATTAGGTCACTTTTTTTGGTAAAAAAATATTCAAATCGTGGCATATGTTTTCTAATGTTAACACATAAATGCTATACAGAGTCAGAAGCTTTGTTTCTAAATTTGTGAATATATTATTAAACCAATTATGGTACAGTTATCTTATATTTTTGTTCCACATCTCCAATAAACATCTAAAGTAAAACCCATAGACTGTTTATGTTTATGTTTTATAAAAAACACGCAATAATCTCTTTCAGTCAAGCAATAATTTAGCCTACAAACCACAACCTCTCCTCCATTCTCACTCTCACTCTTAAGTACTTCCTACTCACATCTTTGCTGTTCTCCACATCTGATTCACTGCTGAAGTCTTCTGTATTAAGGTTTTCAAAGTCTGACTCCCCGACAGCGATTGGAACACAGACAGTGAGGTTGGGGTTGTGAATGAAGGACATGTAGTCTTCATCAATCATATACTTTCCCACACTGCTCCCAATGCCGCTGGTGGTTCCATTGCCATTTTTAGCATAGTCCAGTTCACGGTTGATGTCCACTGTGTGATTGGCAATGCAGTTGAGCTTCTTCTCGTACATTTCGTCCAGAGGCTTCTGTTCATCCTCTATAGGCTGCTTGACAGAGAGACACAACAATGTGAACAAAAACAAGAATATTCATTTAACAACTGTTACTTTTTCAAGTTATTTAATAACCAAGAACTACTCATGCACATATAGTCAAGTTTAAAAGTTTAACTACAGTATATGGTACCTTTTTGAGCACTGTGGCTACGAAGACCCGCATGTTGGCCTTGAACCAGGCAATTCCTCTTTTAATGCGGGCGACCGCAAGCTGGAGGTTGTTGGGCTCACCATCATCATCCGTAGCAGCAAGGTTGTCTGCGCTGAATGAGCTCAGCAGCAAGGCCAGGAACAGGTTCAGCACCTCAGGAAAAGAATGTCATAAAAACTAGAACAACCATGCTCTCACAGTAAATGTATGATTTTGGAACAAGCAAGCACAGTTAGCTATTACTGTATCATTCATTAGCATCTATGAAATCTTTGTCTTTTCTTACCACCAAGTTGCCGATGACCATGACCATCATGAAGACGGTGAGGCACATGGTCTGTCCCGCCACCTCCATGCAGTCCCACATGGTTTCAATCCACTCCCCGCACAACACTCGGAACACAATCAGGAAAGAGTGAAAGAAGTCATTCATGTGCCAGCGAGGCAGCTCACAGTCCTGTGCAATCTTACACACACAGTCCTTGTAGTTTTTTCCAAACAGCTGCATGCCCACCACGGCAAAGATGAAGACAATGATGGCCAGCACCAGGGTCAGATTACCCAGAGCTCCCACTGAGTTACCGATGATCTTGATCAGCATGTTGAGGGTGGGCCACGATTTAGCCAGTTTGAACACTCTTAACTACAAGAGAAACAGGGAAAGGCATTATTCAACAGTTACTTGTATCATATCTTATACTTTAATAGAAATGAAACTCTTTAGCCTTTTAACAGAGACATTATAATAAAGAAAAATCAACAAAAACAAACAATAGTTTAAAGTGTGATAACTAAACAATTAATATTTTTATATACAAGCAGCTCCTCAGCCTGACATTTTAATCTCCCACTAATTTCATGCTGCAACATGGCCTGGACATGGTGGCCAGAAGAGATAACCAGATCTCGACATCCCTGACTCTCTTATTTTCCACTTACCAGTCGGAATGACCTGAGCACCGACAGACCTTCCACATCTGCCAGTCCCAGCTCAACTAAACTCAGAGTCACAATGAAACCATCAAAGCAGTTCCAGCCTTCCTGGAAATAGTAGTAGGGATCCATTGCAATCAACTTGGCAAACATCTCCCCAGCAAAGATTCCTGTGAAAACCTGTAGATCGACAAAGAATATCAGATAAAGTCTGAGTATCCCTCCACAATTTGAATATATAGTTTCCCCAAAAAAATCTGAAGTGTAGTTGGATGTGAATTTCTGATTATATTATTTCTTTCTGGAAAGTAACAAAAGTAACAGTTATTTCTACAGACTGCATCTTTATTCAGTCTGACTTTAAATCTTATTACTACAAAAACGATCCAATAAAAAAGATGTTATCGCAGCAATTATTGCAAAAACATTCTTAATGGATATTTGAGTGCAGAATGAAACATATGACTTGCTTATGTTGCATTTTGTTTGATTAAAAATTTATTGGGATTTGCTCTGAGTGACAACTATTCTGACTTGGCAAGGTCATAGTGCAATAGCACTGTGTCCCAGCAAAACCTGTACGGAGCTGTAGTACTGAGCCTTCCTGTTATCGTGCAGCTAATCATGTGACTGATCAGCGCTGCAGAGAACATCCAGTGATTCATCCTGCACCATCACGCCATGCTGCTTCCTCTCACTTCAATTCCTGTTTCATTTCTGAAAGCATGTCAATCCCTGTGACCTCATTTCCTGTCTTTTTGCCGACACTGTGCCAATACTGCTGTCTGATAACAAGGACAGAGCAAAGACAAATCAAATGCCTGCTGTGCATTTGATTAATAAGTACTCGACCAATCCAGTCCAGGATAGACCAAGACTGGATTATTATGACTGCTATGTTCTGTGAGTCTGTGTGTGAGGAACAGGGAGAGAGTTAGAAAGAGTTCAGTAGAGTTGAGGTAAGCAGGAAACAACGGAAGGAAGAGAGTGACCTGAGTCACTGAGTAGAGACGATAAGACCGTGGGGAGATGGCTACATTAAAAAGGAGCTAAATCTTTAATGAGATGCCATAAGAGTCCTATATACACTGTACGTGTGTATTCTTAAGTGCACATACTAAATGATATATTGATGTATTAGTTTGAGGTTATGTAGGTGGGGTGAACTGAACCTGCAATGCTTCCATAGACCATGAGAGAGATAATGAACTTTGTGCAGACATCAAAAAAACAAATGGTACAGGCAAAAGAGAGGACAAAAGAAGAGCTGCAGTTACGCACCAGATTTCCAACAGACAGAACCCCCTCAAAATGTTCAGTCATGGGATAGTGCTCCATGGCCATGAAGAGAGTGTTGAGGACAATACAGATAGTGATGGCCAGGTCAACAAAGGGATCCATGACAATCAAGTAGACTATATGTTTGATTTTCAACCAGATGGGACAGCATTCCCAGATGAGGAAAACGTTGGCAAACTTGTACCAACAGGGAGGACATTTTCTCTGAGACTCCTCCAATTCTGTAAGAATAGATAAAACAGAAAGAAAGAAACTGAGGAAAACAAAACAGTTAAGAGTTATTACCTAAACTCACACAGGCAAAACAACTTTTTCTTTAGTTTGTTTCAAAATTACTGTTTTCATTTTCCCAGGGAGCAACAGATAACATTTGTATCTGGATGTTTTGCTACTGATCTGCCTACATACTAAAACAACTCTCCTATCCAAACACGTTTAACTCCAAGTGTCAATGCATGAAATGTTTTAATCCAAGTAAAGCAGATCATATTTTTGTACAAACTCTAAATTGAACCTTTAATGGCATAGTATTAAGTAAGTAAAAAGGAAAAGATGTCTACTGTCCGTACCCTCTATCAGTGTGTTGGTGACTACACTCATCTGACTGTTGGCATGTTCTTTTCCTTTGAAGGAGGAGTTGAGCTGATCCACAGATACCATGAGAGAGCCAGAGTGCTTCTTCTTAATCTCCACATCTGTAGTCTGTACTCAGAAAGACATAATGTCAGTAAGAGACAGTGCTATTATATTAAATCAAAGATCCCCTGTGTCTATCCAGAAGCTACAAAACACAATATGATAAAGGCAGTTCTTCATTTGCTATACATGAGGATTTCATCCAACAATTTGTACTGTAAATTCTTAAATAGACACCTTAATTTATCACATTTCTCCTGATCTCTAAACACAACATTTTAGTAGGTGGTCATTACTGAGATACAAATTATTATTTAAGAATTTACAGTACACCTTGTAACTCTGTCATTGTACACTGACATAAGTTTATTTCCTAAGTAGTCAACATTAAACGACATGCAGTCACATGCATGTCAAGAAGAGAAGGGAACTCATACATCATTTGCTAATATACCATGCTACATTTTACGAGATGTGATAAGGTAAAAGCAGGTAGATTCATTCAAAAAGAAACAGGGGTCTACCATGCCAGAATGAGAAGAAATATTGTTAGAGAAAAATTTTCCAGTTTTGAAATCCAGCATTTCAGGATCAGAAGATAAATGACGGTAACTGAGGAGGGAGGCAGAGAAGAGTAAAAGTAAAGGAATGACACAGGAAGAGGGGGAGATAAAAGCAGGGACAGAAAACAGTATGGGCTTGGATGTGGAAAGCCCCTAACAATGGAAGAAGTGAAGGAGGAACTGATTGTGTTTCCTGTAAAATGTTTTGATAGTTTTTTTTGTTTGTTATGAATGACAATGACCACATACACATAGGTGTGGTGATACAACTGTATTGTGAACAACTGGGAACTGAGGGTGACTGATATTATATTGCATTATTGTTATATTGATTAGAAAGATTGCTGTTTCAGCTGGTTAGTATAAAAGGAGCTACACAAAAAAAGATTAGATTAGATTAGATTTGGGTGAAAGTGGCAGTGTAAGGTCAAATAATAAGACAGGATCTAAATATTCAAGGAAAGAAACAGGAACTTTTGAGTTTAAGGAAAAGAGGGACAAGAGCCAAGGGGAAGAGGTTGTGAAGGAGATGCTGCAGAGACTGGGGCCACCACCATCATGCCTATACTGTATTAGTGTCCCATGGACGTCCTTACACTGTCATCAGTGGCTGCCTTATCTATTTTCACCTCAGGCAGAAGCCGTCTGCCGGGCCCAGGACCGATGAGAGACACCACGCCATTGCAGTCCACTGTGCTGTTCCTCTTTCCTCCAGAGTGGGGTGCCAGCGGATGGATGCGTGACGAGCCTTGACTGTATCCACTGTAGCTATTGCGGCGGTAAGGGATAAACAGGGAGCCCCGGCGGTCTTCACTCTCCTCTACTGTACTGTGCTCATCATCCGCAAACTCGTTTTCTGAACCAATGTCCTTGGATCGGCCTTTGAAGCTGAAGATGCTGCTGCGACTGTTGTGGCGAGACATGAAGGGCGAGCCTGGGATGCTGAGTAGTGACTATAGAGAGAGAGAGAGAGAGACATATGTGGAGAGGGAGAGCTGAGTGATTATTAAAAACAGCAGCTAGTGTGTAAATAGAAGAGGGCAAGTTGAAGAGGGCAATGAGACAAGTCAGATGGAACAAGAGTAAACCAAAGAGCAAGAACATAAAACTTTTGTAATTATTTGAGCTGTATAAAAATGGTATAAAGAAATCTATCCAGTAGCTTTCTTCACAATTATGTTAAATGATGTTAATGTTATGTTAACTTAAGGACTACATCACCATCATCCACTGTAAGATGAAGAAAATATACTAAATTACAGTTCTGTTTCATGAATGTATCGCCTTTCATGTCATTTGTGCTAATTTTCATTATTTGTTTCTGTGAAGATGTCTACAAGAATCCAGGCCTTACTCAACAATCATCAAATTTAGCCAATAAACTGACCAGGACCTGTGTCACAGTCTGTCGTGCACCCAGATGTGTTTCAGATGAATATAACTCCTCTCACTAGCCATTTTATTAGGTATAGCTGTACAATCTTCTGAAATCCAATACAGCCACTTTGCCATGTTTGTTGAAACAGTCAGGGAAGGTGATAATTCTTCTAGATGTTTAGGTAACAGTGACGTACTGCATTGCATTATATTAAAAGGTGTTTTGTGTAAATAGGGTCGTGGTCTCTGTGGAACCATCGAGTGGTACACAAATGTAGGTGCTTCGGTTAATATAGTTAACTTACAATCTCTGTGAGCAACATATTATGGATGTTTTCTTGGGCTTACTTCAACAGGGTTTTGGGTGTTTTAGTTGAACCTTTTCTGTAATTTAACACTTTTAGACAGTTTTCGCAGTAACAGGTTCTGCTTTATGGTTTTTGGTGGTGTTGTTGGGTAGTCTGAAGCCACCAAACAAATCATCTTGCTGGTGCTGACAGCACCCAGGAAAAAATGGTTGGATAAAACATTTAAGAGTAAACAGGTAAAATACTAGGGGCTCATCAATGAGCGGAGGCAAGACTGTTGGACAGAAAGATACATTACATACTGAGACTCTCTAACTGTAATTAATTTGTGTGTGTTTCTTTTCTGCATTTCAGAAACCATGTAGCCTACAGTGAATATCCTAGCCCAAACTAGAGTGGGTCCATCACAACAGTACATCCAAAATGTAGTGCTACACCAATAGATGCTGACTTTGAATTTGTACGTGCAATAACAAGTCAAACATGAACCTGCATTATAGTTTTTCTTTTTACCTGGTTCATGATGGATGTCTTCCTCCCCAGCCGGCTTCCTGGAAAACGAATGGTGCTTTTTTTGCTGCCATCGTCCGACTCAGACTTAACAAACTTCTCGCTGTCTCCCTTCTCTTTCTCCTGCTCTCTCTGACGCCATTTCTTCTTGCGATTGCGACGTTCCTTGGCACTTTTGGAGCTCAGCTTGGAGACCTCAGAGGAGCTGCGGGACAAGTGTCCCCCTCCTTCATCCTCCAATGCAGCCTCAGATACTGTACCTGCAGATGTCGCCATGGCAGCGGCCTGACAAAACAAAGATACATGATAACCATAAATTATATAAAAACTAATGTGTGTGAAATGGAGTGAAACCAACCTGTGTCTCCTCCTGCTGCTTCTTCAGCTGCTCCAGCATGGCCTTAAATTCAGCTTCTTTCTGCTCTGCCTCCTCAATAGTGGCCTGGTTCTGCTCCTCATAAGCCATGGCCACCACAGCCAGGATGAGATTCACCAGGTAGAAGGAGCCAACAAAGATGACCAGCACAAAGAAGATCATGTAGGTCTTCCCAGCAGCTCGCAAAGTCTAACAGAAAACACAAATAAAGACCGAATCGGAAAAGTTTCTAAACAGATATATCGTTTTATTGATATATATATATATAATTATTTAATATATTCATATATATATATATGTAAGAATATGTTGTTTTGTATGTTGTGTCTGCATTTCTGGGTACTTCTAAATGGAGTTCATTGCATTGACCAAGAAAACGCCCAGTCAGGAAAGAAGCCTAACCACGCAGGAATTCCCAGCTTTAAAAGCATCACGCGCACGCGCACACACACACACACACACACATACACACACACACACACACACACATACACACAGCATCTGGTATATTTGCCAAAAGAAGTAAATCTATTATAGCCGTGATGTTATGGAGGTAGGTTTGGAGGAGGAGGAAATAAATGCTAGTGCAGTGTCATGGTAATGCAGTTGAACACTGCAGATATCAGTGCATCTGCTATAATATATATTTTGTACATGTGTCTGAGTCTCTTTTACCAACTGTGAGACGACTAAAGGTGGTCTCCTATGTAAACTGTCTCATTTGTAAAATTAATTAACTTTTGTTCATCTCCACAATACAAATGCAAACATATTTCCAAATTTAGCAGTTCTTTTCTTCCTACTTATAAGACAAACAAAAACTTCTAATGTCTAACAACATAGTATTTTTTTGGTTAGCTGTCCTTCCTTGATTTTAATTCAAAGGGCAAATGAACTGAGGGAGGAAGAGGGCTCCCCTGCTGTATCACCTTCGTAAACCACTTTCATTTAGTATACAATATTGAATTGTGGTTGATTTAATGTGGCTTCTAAAAGGAAACTTTTTTTTTTCAAGCCAAAGTGGAAACATATCTCTATAAAGTAATGTGGTGGCATAAATATTCAAATATAGGTAGGGCACTAAGGCACCTGGAACTCCTCTGTAGGAGTTTAGCCACCCCTGGTCTAGTCTGATGGCCAAAAGTTCAATGTAGGCCCCATAAGACCACAGACCTTTATTCCAGTTGACTTCAGCATCTCCCATATGCTATCTTTAAATCTCTAGCGTTAATGATTTTTTTTTTTTTTGGACCCTGAAATGTTTGAGTAGTGAAGAACTCCGCCAAAGTTGCTGTATGTATGTAACACGTGTCTTTGTGGTCCACTTCTTGCATGGTCACTCCAGTTTTCAGGACAACCTGCTGTGGGCAGATATATGCATGGGCCATATTCTTTCTATAGGGTAATGATAGGTGTAACTGTACTCTAAGGGATGTTCAGTAATTTTTTTCTTGTATCCATCCCATTCCTTCACCAGTAACAGGAGTACTCATATTACATTCCTTGAAACACATTTATTACAATCAGGTGATACGGTCCTGTGCTTTGCTTCCATATGTGCACAAAACACTGCTTTACCAGCATGTAGAGATTTTCCCAGAAGTCTTGGGTCATGAGGCGAAATAGGGTGAGGAAGGCCCATCCAAAGCTGTCGAAGCTGGTGTAACCATAGTTGGGGTTCCTTCCAGCTTTCATACAAGTAAAGCCTTCTGGGCATCGTCTAAAAGGAAAGACAGCAAAATAAAATGTATCTCTGAGTACAATAATATACAGTATATAAGTCCTCTATGTATCTATCTATCTATATATACTCATATTTTTTGTTTTGTGAAAATATAAAGAAATTAATAATTAAAATTATCTTTGTTTACCTATTTCTTTGTTAAAAGCTAATTTGCTATTTAAGATGTTTGTATGCATATTTAAAAATCTGTATCACCTAAAACTGTTACGGTTCCCCCCTCCGACCAGCTGAGGCAGTGTCCCTGGAAGTCTCTGTATTTTGGTTTCCTTGTTTTGTTTTTTCACTCGCTTCCAGGGGCATGTCTCGGCTGGCCGGAGTGATTTCAGGTGTGTGTTTTTAGCAGGTGTTTTGTGTTGTCATTATCAATGTGTTTGTATTTAAGTTAGTTCTGTTTCAGTTATACTTTGCTAGTGTGTCACATGTCTGCCTCGTATGATCCTTGTTCCTATCACTCACCTTTTCCCCTACCTCTAGCTTTTCGTCACGATTCAAAGTAAGTGCTAAGCGTAGTCAGTTTGTTTGTTTCTGTTTC
>OMLM01005199.1:1482-15254 GCA_900302695.1 Helostoma temminkii
TGACTAGGGAGGACTTGAAGTGACCGGACCACCTAGACTTTTAACTTAAGACCTCTAATCTAAATTGTTTATAAATAGCCGTTTTCAGATATAAACTCAGGACAGTGTTAGGAGAATCAGCTCCTGGCGTTGAGAGGAGTTGTGCTTTCACACATGTACCGCACAGCAGGAGACGCATTCTAACGTGGGGATAATCTCTGCTTGATTTTACGGAGGGGTACCTTTGTAGAACATTTGGGAGTGATGACATGACATGGTGGTGATCACAAGATAGTCTGGGTATCCTCCAGACTGTCTGATTTGGACATTTGTGCTTTCACATTCAGCTCGCTTGGGTTGTGCATAGAGAAGTTCAGGCTTTTAGTGCATGTCTGAAAGCAGCTAAAGTGACATGAGTCAAATTGGACTGCCAACACAAACATCCAGCAGAATTTGGCTGCAGCTCATTCCAAACAAATACCAGTTATAGAGACTACATTCAGTGTGTTTACATACACTGAAGTAATGTGATTACATAGAGAAATCAGGTGAGACAGGCAATCATTTCTATGTACTACAGTAACCTGGGTATTATAAATCCATGCATACATGCAGCAAACAAGTAATCAGGTTTATTCACCACCCAAAACTTATACTAGAAACATAGCTCTCAGACCTGTATAGCAATAGATAATGTTACTTCTTGATTTCACCCTTTATTACTGCGTCTGTGTGGGAGCAGACTGACGGCACAGTCGGAGAAAGACAGAGCTCATTTTATAAACTGTCTGCATTTAAGACATCAAACAACCAGATGTTTGTCAGTGGAAACTGACTCATTTAGAGTTCACACTTGTGATGTCCACACAAGAAGTTAAGCACATGTAAACTGTACAAGGCAGCATTCTGCAGCAGAAATGAAGCAGAAAATTAAGTATCTCTGATCCACTAGCCTGATTGTGGAAACCGGTTGTCTTGTTTACAGAAGAGTTAAGAAATCACCTTCCTCAAGAAAGAGGACTCTGAGCTGGTCACTAAAGTGCATGTAAACACAGTCAATGAGACACAAAGGACAGAGCTTGGTTTATTCGGCGTGTTGACAGTGGTGACATTTAGGTGTTGAAAACGGGAGGTGCAGTGGTGGAGGAACATGAACTTGATCTGTCCTTCACTCTCCTATTTTGTTGACATCATTTGACAAATTAAAAGCAGTGATTCATGAGGTAAGGGCATGTGGATGTGGTTTAATGCTCCATAAACATTTTCTCACTCCGTCTGGGCCAACCTGTCTAAAACAATGGGGAAGAAGCTCTCAGCTTGTACACAGGACACTGAAGCACAATGTGTCCAGATTTGTCCATCTTCCAATGTATGTCAGATCTGCCTCCTCAGAGACCGCTGACTAACTAATTATGTAATCCTGGGTTATGTAAGGTGGAGGCTGGGCTTGGAGAGACTTGCTCGTAAACAGTCCTCAACTTGTGCAGTCTTGATTTTTCTCTTCATCACGTGCCCAAAATAAGCTCCTAACCTTTCACTTACTGCTGAGGCGATTAAAGTTTTAGTTTTCATATTTTCTATTGCATGTGTTAATTGGATGTTAGTGTCATTCTTCAGCAGATGGTTTCAGATAATGTGTTTATTTACACACATGCACACACATTCATCAGTAGTGAAATATTCTGTCAGCTTTAATGATGAAGGCCCCACTAGGGCTTCCTGTCAATGCATTGTTTATGGGTTAGGGTTATTGTACTATGCATGCATGCATACATACAAATTTTAGGTCTCTCTTTTGTTGTGGGTGTGTGTTTGTACAAACCTTAATGTTTGTCTTACAAAATTTTCTGTCAAAATTTAAATGTTCTCTCCACTTTAACTGTGTCTCTGTTCTGGATGTTTACTGTCTGTCTGTTTCCACCAGGTCTGGCTGTTGGTTTAGGTATTGGAGCGCTGGCAGAAGTTGCCAAGAAGTCCATCAGACACAACGGTGCAGAAGGTAACAGCCAGAATTACTCTGTGATATTCAGCTGAATTAGGAAACGTGTCTAGTAGCAGGTAAACATGTAAATCAGCTATGATACAGAATCCTGCACAAAGCTAGTGTCATAATTGTATCACGAAGGTTCTGTTAAGTAGCAACTGGACTTATTTCTTGGTTCTTGAAGACATTTCGCTTCCATCCAGAAGGCTTCATCAGTTCTGACTGACTAGCTGGAGTTGCAGGCTTATAACCACTGTGGAGTCAGGGGTCGTTAGCACTTCTCTGCGTGTTGTGGATCTTCCTGTCTTTCAGGTGTGTCACCTGAGGTCAGGTGTGAACGACTGTGAAACTGACTGGGTAGTGATGAAAGCACTGCATTGTAAATGGGTGATTGATTGCGCCGTAAACCACCTCCTCTATTTAACGGTGGTCGGCAGTGAATAGCTTCTCTGACACCTCGTTTGAACCAGTTGTCCTTCCTGTCCAGAACATGAATATTGCTGTCTTCAAAGGAGTCGCCCTCGTCTTTGAGACACTGCTGAGGAGTTGGCTCTCCTGTGTTGTGCCATGCATTTGTGAAGCTGCTGTTTGGTCTCTCCTATGTACAGATCTGTACATTCCTCACTGCGCTTGACTGCATATACCATTGCTCTGTTTGTGTCTGGATGGTTTGTCCTTGGAGTGGACCACCTGAGCTTTTTCAGACACCCCAGCAACATTGTGACAATGTTATTCCGTCTCTTCTTTTCTTCTTTGTCCGTGTCAGTTCTTTTGGATCTTTTGGTGGATTTGACAAATGTCCAGTTAGAATAGCCACATGTTTTGAATGAATTCTTGATTGTCATAATTGTAGTGACGAGTATGAATATATTGTAACCTAGCGTTGTGGGTAGAGACATATTTACAATCAACATGTTTATTTTCTGATAAAGCAGTTAATACAGCATCATCCCAGGTTTTGTGCATGTAAACAGACATAATGTTTCTATTTATGGTTCACACATAAATAAAATAAAAATAAGAGATTTCACAACTGCCTTCTTGTTGATTAGCACCACTGTAAAATCAACTTCATGAATGTTTTTAAATGCAACAGGCTTGTTGTGTGTCAACACAGGAAAGAAAGAAAAAATGACTTCCCTGAACAATTTGCTACCTAAACACACTGTCCTGCTCTGTGCTGTGAGCTAGATAATCCTGAAACAGAGCGTATGGCCCTAAATCTGTGCCATTTGTGCGTCTGTGTCTGGGTCTTCGTGTGTGTGCTAATCCTAACAGGGACGCTCTGAATGTGCGCGTGGGTGTGTGTGTGTGTGTGTGTGGGTGTGTGTGTGTGTGTGTGTGTGTGTGTGTGTGTGTGTGTGGGTGTGTGTGTGTGTGTGTGTGTGTGGGTGTGTGTGTGTGTGTGTGTGTGTGGGTGTTATAAATCACTTAAAACCTCTGAAGGCAGCTTCACCTTACATGATCTACCTACCTACTGGCACATATTTATAAAAAGCACATACACATATTGTTTATAAACTATTGATATTGATTAATCGAAGCCAAATGACTGCATTGTACATAAAAATGTTAAAGAATGTAAATGTTTAACACCTGTGGACAATGAGAAATATACATTTTGTTGAGAATTTGGTATAAATGTAGCCATTGTGTCTCACCCTGTATGTCTTCTGATGAAAATCCTCTGTTTTTGTGCTGCTACAGGTGAAAATAAAAAGGCAGTTTTAGATTCAAGCCCCTTTCTCTCCGAAGCCAATGCCGAACGTATCGTCAGAACCCTCTGCAAAGTCAGGGGAGCAGCATTAAAGCTGGGTCAGATGCTGAGCATTCAAGGTGAGTATCACACACAAACATTCACAGAGTAGCTGAGAAAATGAGAGAAAATTGATTGTGGTAGAAGGTGGAAATATAACTGAAGAGAGAAGACTAGTTTTTCCAGTTCTGATATAGTTTTTGCCTTTTGCCCCTCTGTGTGTTCTCATATAGAGATACAAACGTACAGGTATCAAAGCTAAGAATAGATTGCAGTGTAAATGTAAACCTCATTTATGTTGATGTGCACACAGCAGATTATACAACAAACAACGTTAAATACTGGAAAGCCAGCGGTCGTAAATATCCTGGCACAGAGTTGGTGCAGCCGGGTCAGGTAACAGCAGTAAACACGTCATTAATCTTGTTTATGGCTGTAGTGCCTGCTGTCTGACCTTGGCTAATGACCTGTGTCTCTTGGAGTTCATGTATTTTCAGAAATGTTAACAAAAACAGACTGTTCAGTAACTGTAATAAACCAGAAAAACAATAGTAGGTAGGACTGGGACACTGACTGCCCAGGGACTGCTAATCAGGTTTCAGCACAGATGACTGACCTTGACCTAGTGTGTGGTTATAGTGTGTGGTTATTTGCAGAACTGGCAGAGCATTACTCTGTCTCTGAAGTTCATTCCTAAATTATAGATAAAAAGGTCACAGTGGTCTCCTGTAGTTTGGCACATAACCTCTGTGCTCTTCCAGCAGAGATTCAGACATTTATTTATAATTAAATAATGATAATTATAGTCTCACTGCCTGGAATTAAGTACATCCAAAAAATAAAAAAATTACTGCAGTAGTCTTTTCCAACTGCTGACATATCTATGTCATAGCAGGTATGCAGTTTGTAGCTGGATGATTGTGTATCCAACCATTGTACCCTTTAGCACCAGTCCAAAAACAGTGTTGCCCTTGAGCAGTTTAAGAACTATTTTTACTGATTCACTATATCTTCATTAATGTCAGCCAAAAGTAATCCCAGTTGTGCTAATCAGTGAAAGTAGTTATTGTGATAATTATCAAACTTGTGTTTGTGTTTGACTGATTCTGTGTCTTAATTTTCGTCTGAAACTGGACTTAAAATTTCCTCCCTCTACTTTAACTTTGATTAGGGGGAAGAGAGAGGTCTGTGCTTTACTGTAACACAAAAGTTGTTTCTTTATATAAATTATTAGATACTTGTATTCCCATCAAACAGAATATTGTTAATGTGTCACTTAACTGTTTTTAAAGCTATGAGCTTGTTTAGGTAGGTTGTTATACAGGACATGTTTTACAGGCATCTAATCACAAGAATTTATTGTCTCATACCACCAGTAACCACGTGCAGTGTTCTTGCCGTACATTTTCACTTGTACAGCTGCTTTGGACTGCACATTCACAATAGCCACTGGCTGAATTCATATTTGGTTGTGTCCTGCATTTCTGTCCAGTTTAGACAAA
Organism: Helostoma temminkii; assembly: GCA_900302695.1. Classification (NCBI taxonomy): domain Eukaryota; kingdom Metazoa; phylum Chordata; class Actinopteri; order Anabantiformes; family Helostomatidae; genus Helostoma; species Helostoma temminkii. The sequence continues at coordinate 6,704 of OMLM01005199.1, forward strand.
TCCAGATGTGTTTGTGTGTTTCAGACGATGCGTTCATCAACCCTCAGCTTGCCAAGATCTTTGAGCGCGTAAGACAAAGTGCAGACTTCATGCCAATCAAACAAATGACAGTAAGGGCCTTTTCTTTCTTTAACATAAATTGTCTGTCATACATTTGTAATAGAACTCTATCAAGTTGAATGTATGGAGCTTCAAATATCAGCTCTTTGTGTCTGTCTGCAGAAAGCATTAAACAGTGACTTGGGTCCTAACTGGAGAGACAAGCTGGAATCGTTTGAGGAGCGTCCATTTGCAGCAGCATCCATCGGCCAGGTTCACCTGGCGAGGATGAAGGATGGTAGGGAGGTGGCCATGAAAATACAGGTAGGCTGTGGTCATGTGTGTGAACAGTATATTGACACTGTCACTTCGTATCTGTTTTTATGTCTCTGTTCATGTGTTGTATTACTGTTGTAATTATTTTAGAATAAATCCTAAAATTGTGTAAATGTTATAGTATTATGTCATTGTTAATAGTAGATACAGTCTTAGTGACACATTAGTACATGGCCTCTGGACTCTTTATACAGCATGAATATTATGAAACTAAAATCACTAAATCTGTCCATAGTACCCTGGTGTCGCCCAAAGTATCAACAGTGACGTCAACAACCTGATGACAGTACTGAACATGAGCAATGCCCTGCCTGAAGGTACACACCCAAAGAAACTGACTCATCTTCATCCACAGACACCACACGTGCACGACTGCACCTTTAATCTTGGTCTGTCTCCTACGCCCCACTATAGAATTGTAGAGTCCAATAATAGCTTGTTTTCGTTTTTCCTTGTGTTTTTGTTTCTCAAGGTCTGTTTCCGGAGCATCTGATAGATGTCATGAGAAAAGAGCTGGCACTAGAGTGTGACTATATTAGAGAAGCCCGGTGTGCAAAGAAATTCAGGTACTATGTGGCAAATGTTTTTCTGTCACAGCCTTTTTCTTTTATCAGTGATGACATCATGTGACCCTGTGTTTACTGCATACTGAAAATAATTTACTGTATGCGCAGGACAAATTGTACGGTGAATGCACTGTCTAATGCTAATGCAGATTCATAATAACAGCTCTGAGTTTGCAGTTCAAGGTCGGATTAAACCAAATATATAATATAATATTCTACGGCCTATATTTATGTCTTTGCATTTATTCATGTCTTACCCAGGGAGCTATTGAAGGATCATCCATTTTTCTATGTGCCAGAGGTGATAGAGGAGCTGAGCAGCAACCATGTCCTGACCACAGAGCTTGTTCCTGGTTTTCCCCTGGATAAGGCTGAGAGCCTCTCACAGGAGCTGAAGAATGAGGTACAACTGATGAACCGGGCAGATTGAAGGACCCATAAATATTTTGCTCAGTACTCTGGAGTAATTTAGATAATTTGTTCAGAGTGGAATGTGTATATGTGTGTTTGTGAGAGAGAGAGAGATTGAAAACTAGTTTCTTGATGATCTCTATTCAGTGAGTAGATAGATGGGTCTGTAGGGGCAGGAATAAGAACTGCTTCTGTCCATTTTCCCTTTTTATTTCCTTCCACAAATTGCTGTTTTCATAACTTCTTAACAGTAAACTTTCCAGGCCAGACATAGCCAAGCATTAAGACACATAAATAGTAATTATGTCATCGCAACAATAGCTTTGTTTTTGTCTCAGATCTGCAAGAACATCTTGAATTTGTGCCTCAGAGAGCTGTTTGAGTTCAGATACATGCAGACTGACCCAAACTGGTCCAACTTCTTCTATGACCCACAGACGCACAGGGTGAGTCTGTCTACAGCCTAAATAGAGGAGTGTTACTAAATGAGATCTACTGCTCTTAACAATCTGTCTGTTAAAGTGAGATTAGAGAGTAATGACACAAGTAGTCATTGGATTGTGTCTCTCTAGGTGGCACTATTGGACTTCGGAGCCACAAGAGGATTTGATCAGAGTTTCACAGACGTCTACATAGAGGTAAGACCAGTCAGACTCATTGTATATTTCATTGTTATATAATCATGGTGAATTATGGAGTATATGAACAAGCTGCTAACTGTGGAATTTATGCATTGATATTTTTTAAACATAAAAAGCATAAAGCATGTCATCAACAGCTGTTTAGATGCTGGTGCTGATTATGTTTGTTTTAATTTGTACCAGAAAAGATATTTTGTAAATATATGTTGTGTAGTCTAATGGCAGTAAATTGTCAGTGAAAAGCATACTTAAATACATCAAATCAGAACAAAAACAGACTAAACAAACTTAATTCTGGTGAACTAAACCATTTGACTTTGGGTCTGAGAAAACAAGAGCGATTTAAGTGATGTTAGTAACTTTTGTCACCTGTTTGCAACTGTAGATAATTCGTTCGGCTGCTCTGGGCAACAGAGAGGGAGTTTTGAAGAAATCTATTGAGATGAAGTTCCTAACAGGATATGAGACCAAGGTAATCACTTCATCGTTTTTTTTTCTTCCTGCTTAACATCAGAAACAATGTCTCTAAATTGTTGCAGTTGATGTATTTGGGAAATTACCTGTTGAAAAATAGAAAAACATGTTTTTATTTAATTACTGTAGTTTTGATTTATTTCAATAAGTATTTTCGTTTAAACCAATGGGCGTTTGAAATATCAATACGCCAAACAGCTGAAGCAGTATTGTTGTTTTGAGGTAGTTAGTATAAAGCCTGTGCTTGTTGTAACTGAGTGTGTTTACCTCTGTGCATCTAGACAATGGTGAACGCCCATGTGGATGCAGTGATGATCCTCGGCGAGGCCTTCGCCTCCCGGGATGTCTTTGACTTCGGCTCCCAGTCCACCACAGAGAGAATCCACAACCTCATCCCTGTGATGCTCAAACACCGGCTCACCCCACCTCCTGAGGAAACGTACTCGTTGCACCGCAAGATGGGTGGCTCGTTCCTCATCTGCTCCCGGCTGAATGCAAAGCTACAGTGTAACGAGATGTTTCAAACAGCCTATCAGAAGTACTGGGAAGGCCGCACACCACCCTCTGACTCAGCCTAAATCAATCTCGAGTGTTGGTTTTTTTGATGGACAGATCCTGGGGCTGGCGGTAAAATAGACATCGGTGGTGAGGTCAGGGTGTGAAGACGCAGAACTGCTGAGTGGAGGCCATGTTGCCCTTAACTGGTCACTGAGCACCAGCTCATCTTTCCTATAATGAGCAACCCACTATAATCACGTTCATATTTACAGCCACCATTTCTTAGTTTGAAAGGGAGCAGCAACATGGCATCCAAAGTGCTTTAAGGCCAAACTCTTAACTATGTATGGCCCTGAGAGGACAGACTGAATAGAGGCGAGGGGCGGGAGCAAGGCGAAAGAGAGAGAAAATCTAGTTAAGTGTAAAATGAATGTAAAACAGTTGGAATTTTATCTCTTCTGATGTTTTCAAGATTGTTTTTTGTTTTGTTTTGTATTGCTGTGCTTTGTTAAACATCTGGAAAGTCAAACTGTTCAATTTGCAAACCTGCCAGAAAGGTTATTAGTGGTATTCTGGAGGATTGGAGCAACTAAGGAAAAGGAATGACCCTTTATTGTAAACCGGTAGGAGATTAATAAACTATATGGGAGGTATGAGGAACATTGGCGACCAGGACCTATTTGTCTCAGTCATAAATATTTCTACTTCTGCTGATTTTTCAAGGATATTTGATGACATTATCTGGACAGTTTAGACAGCAAAGTAAATGTAGATTTTTTTAGTTAGAACTAAATGGTAAAGGTGTCGCCAAGTGTTTAAGTTCAGGTTAAGTTAGCCAGTGAAATTTGTAAATGCTGGTATTTGCCACCATTTACTGACTTTAAACGTATGTATACAGTCATGTGCAAAAGTTAGTTTTTTTTGTGTAAAAACATCTGATAGGGTTAGGATTACAAATCATCTGATTGTAACAGGTCTTGGCCTTAGGAAAATACAACTTCAGAAAGCCAAAATCTTTTTCACTGTGCCATTATTTAACCAAAATTAAGCCAGACTGGAAAAAAGTGCCCCCCATGATGCAGTAGCTTGTGCATCCACCTTTAGCAACAATAACTTATTATAATAACTGTTTCCTATGTCATTATATCAGATTGTTGTAAAGGAATTTTGGCCCATTCCTCTCTACAACATTGTTCCAGAAGTTATGTAGTTTGCTCATATTTAGTTTTGTGAGCCTCACTTATGCTTTCATGTTTTTTTATAGACAGCAGAAGCTTTCCCCTGAAAACCCAACCCAAACTAGGAAAGGAACAACTTTTTTCTTGCAATTGTGCTGTCAAGGACTTTAACATTAAACATGCTCGGTGAGGCCTGTAGGGTCTGAGATATATACTCTTGGGTGTTTTTTTTTATTTTTTTATTTCTTTTAGCGTCTTTTAGCCTTGGGGTGAATGAGCATAGATGCACCAACAATTGCTTCTCTCGTTGATTATGTCTTTCCCTCCTGCCATTGAGTTAACACACGCCTGAATACTCCAGACCAGCAAACTGCCAAAACTTCTTCTGTTATAGATTCTGCACACCTGCTGATCAGGTAATCAAGGGCTGATAATTAGAAGCACCTGGCTGCAACTTACCCTCTCAAATCCTATGGAAGTAGTAAGGGCACTTTATTTTGTCAGCATGTTTTTTTTTTTTTTCCCTTTTGGCTTAATTTTTGTTATAATAAAAATCATTTGATCGCATTTGTTTTTGCATAAAAAAAAGGAATTAAAAGAGGGGGCACTAACATTCACACATGACTGTAGCTTATGTAGTACACAGTAAATTTTGTATCAATATAGCCATCCAGATTTACATTCTTGAATCATGTCATTGATCCAATTTTAGCTGCTTTTTATAGCTTTTACCTAAACAATTTTGTGGGCATATAACGTGTTTTCTTGTACCACCAAAGCATGATTCTTTTTTATTCTTCTGTTAGTGGGAAAACGTTTTTTTAAAAATGCATACAATTCAAATCCTGTGGATCCATGTTGCTCTCTCTAAGAAGATAATGTCTGACAGAGAGACTGAGCACAGCTCGTATCAACACTGGGCCTGCGCTCAGTGATGAATGTTAATGAACTACTGGGATTGAAGAGGCTCATATCGCACAAGCTCAGCTCACCTTGCTTCCACAAGCAAGTTATCTCTCCACGCCTTCTTCGGTGTGAAATCCTCCGTCTCCTGGCTGATGTGTGGCTGTGAAAGTTCTCTCTATTCTGCTGTTTGAACACAGTTATTATGGTGTCTAGTGTGAAGCTGAAAATAATAAAAATAAAAAACAAGGTGCCTGTAGTTTCTAGTGGAAGGTTCATAGCTAGAAATCTCGACTTTATATTTCATATTAAGACTAAGATTGAATTTTTTCTAATCAAATTGCATTCTTAAAGTTGTGATACAAATATTGTATGAAAATAGTAAACATTTGATCTATCTTTTTGTCAAACTGGAGTGTGTGTGTGTGCGCTTTTGAAAACTTCCAGTCCTTTTGGGAATCAGATAAACATCAAATTATTTGTGAGTACTGTTTCAACATATTTCCATATATTTTATACAGTTCCCTCCACATGTATTGAAAAGGCCAGTTTCTTTTGCTGTTGCTGTACACTGTAGACATTCTACTGAGATATTTCTAAAATTTAAAGCATGAATGAAATGAGACAAATGTTCAGAATTTCAGCTTTTATTTCCTTGTTTTACAAATAGGTGTATTAAAGGACACAGAACAACACTGTTTGTACCCAAATTGTGTTTATGTGTTTTAGCCCTTGAGGGTTTTCTATATGTTAGAAGAAAGGAGTGATAATAGGGAGTAGGCATGCAGAGGTTGTCATCCTTATTTAGTAATGTCTTGGCCAGCAGTGGAGGAACTGGCAGAGAGCCTGGGAAACGAGCACTCCACTATATCCACGTATACATGTAGACTTCTTGGCAAATGAATCATCTTGCTACTCATGCAGGCAGGAAATCCAGTGGGTAAGGGTGAGTGCATGTGCACCCACACGTACACACACCATTTGTGTCCCTCTATTTTTTTCTTTGCCTGGAAAGCCCTGTATGCACATTGTCCACTAACGCCATCACTGTAAGTGTTAAACTTGTAATTCACCTCAGTACACGGCACATGGCGCTATTGTGTTTCTAACCACTCACTCACAGGTCAGTAGAGCTTCAGCAGCTTCCAAAATACTGCCATCATCTAAAAGAACAAAACGTAACCACCCGGAAGCCAGACATAATTATATGACACTTGTGTTTCATATGCTATTTCTTCTTTATTAGACTGTATCTTGTAAGCATAGGTGGCAGAAATAAGAGTAAAAGACAATTATACAAAGCAAAAATGATTATTGACTTTCTTTGTAGATATGATATTGATGTTTAACTGCAGCCTAATGACTTTATGTGCTCCGTGTGCTCACATACTAGAAACACTTTAAGGTTACAGACATGTTTTTTAGGAAACCTGCAGCATGCTTTAGGTGCATTTTATTCTGCACGGATTCATTATTTTCATTATGGATTCATAAGCTTGCCAAGAGCTTCATGCCATTTCGTCAATTCCAGCCAGATACCATCTGTTTTCTCAGAATAAATTTTCTAAAATGGTACTCTGAAACCACATTTGACTCCCAGCCGGGTCTGTCAGTGAGTCTTGAAGTCAAAACCCAAGATAGTTAAAAAAATAGCCATTTTCTTGTGACTACATTGTGATTATAATATAGTTTTCATTATGCTGAGATGTCTGAGACTCAAGTTAATGCTGTTGGTGTGCAGGTGAAAAAGGTTTTGCCATCAGTGTTGTCACTGGGTTACATCTCAGTGACCTGAATATGTTTTGACATTGCAACTTGCTGAGACGAAATGGAAACAGCTCAACTGTGCTCGTGTTTACACTACGGAGGGGATGGTGGGAGGGTAAGGGGGGATGTTGTGCACCTAGTTGTCTGGTCAGAAACAGCAAGCGGTGAGAAATCCTTATTTGGTGAGAGAGGACAGTCTGGGCACCATCCTTAAAGACAGAACCACTAGCAAGACACCGTAGCTTTACCAGTTTTCTTTGGCTGCAGAATTTACATTCTCATCATCAGGATCCACATGAAGATGGTAAATGAGACTATTTTTATAATTGCCATGGGAGCAGATATATATAACTTTATTATAGGGTAGTAAAGAAATGCACTGATACTTTAAGCTTATTCATATAAACTCACACAGCAGAGCTGTGTCTAGATACGCCAGGTTTTCATCTGGTTTCCGCTTCATTATTAAAGATTCACACATTGTACTTGTACCTGCAGTGGTTGTCACAGAGGCAACTGTGTCTACACTGGAAATGATCCAGTGGTGTTTCACTGGGAAAAATATCTGATTATTACATTTTCTTTTGTCTAATGGGAATGTTTTAAAGAGAAGGCAATGTACTAGTAGGCTCTTGAAGCCATATTTTATTTATTTATTTATTGTATTGTATTTTTTATTTTGTTTTATTTTATTGAGTGGTATGTAAACCAGAGTTTTCCACCTACAAAACATGTGCTTTTCAGATTGAGGGCATCAAACGTTTTGAAAAGGGTTGTTGTGCTTTTTAATGTGTTTCTGTTGAATTGGTGGACCAATCTTTGGACATTACCATACCTAGCATGGCAAAAAGGAGGGCTGATACATCCAAATAAAGTCCTGCAGGTGCTACAGTATAGACCAAAAAATAAAACAAAGGCAAAAATCAAACAAATGATTCACACGCTGTACCTATGGCTTCCAGCAAATTTAAAAATGCACAGTATTTTGATCCAACACAGATTTCAGACATCGCAGAAAGAGGAAACATATCACTCATCTTCTTCTGAGGAGTCATTGAGCAGGACACTAAATACGCAGGTCTAGTTAAGCCTGAAGGGAGCTCAGGTGTGAGCAATAGAAAACATTCTGATATACTGATTACATCCTCCATTCAATGACACATAATGAGTATTTGGAACCAATGCTGTTTTAATTGCAAGATTTGTATCAGTCACCTCAAACATCTTAGAATAAAAACAATACTGCAAAGTCACAGAATTAAGCTACAATTTTAAAATAGTAAAATATCTGTGTATTACTCTATACAGTTATTTTAAAACAAAAATATGCATGCAAAAACTGTACATGGCAGTACAACACCATTGTCATAAAAAAAACATTACAGTTAGTCAGTGCTCCCCTAAACACAAAGCAGTATCAACATTTAGAGCTGAAAGATTGATTATAATAAAATGTCCCGCTAACAATGAATTCCGATCTACAAAGTGCAAACAAATCCTGAAAAAATCTAAGAAACTGCAGCACCACTGCTACATAAAACACTTGTGGGAGAACACTGGTCATTTGTAAGGCATAAAATATCATCACCATTACAGACATCATCATCTTTCTCACGCACGCAAATACCGTACAACATACAGCAAAACATAAAAGCATCGATATTCTCATCCAGATACAGTAGTATTCTCAGAATGGCATTTAGTAACATGGTGAACATACTGGGCGAATATACTGGGG